>JAJLVP010000252.1:0-229125 GCA_030570435.1 Pichia ethanolica | reverse complement strand
TCAATTTAGCCATCTCTTTTTCACATTCGGTAATCACAGCAGTACCTGTTTCAATTTTACCACTCAAATATTTCATTCTCTCCTTGAAAAGCTTAGGTTCTGGAGTTTCTTTAAATTTACCCAAATCTTCGGCAAATTTACGGATACGGTTAGTTTCAAATTCAATTTTACCAAGTAAGCATTCCTTTTCAATTGCACGATAAATTTCAGGATCATTTACCATATTCTTGAAAGCACTGTAAAAAAGTGGTTTAGCAGGTATTATCTTGGTAACAACACCATCAACACGAACTAAACGAATTAATTCTGCATTTTCCATACTTTGTAATATTTTGAAAGTGTGTGCTTTAAACATAGGTAGTAAAAAAATATCTTGATAGTCAACTTCAGGCTTCACACTTAAGAGTTTGATTATTTGCCAAGCTTGCGAAACATTAAATCCATAATCGGATGATGATGTAAGAAAGACTTGAGAGAGTTGCTCGATAGCTTGTTGTGTTAAACCATTAAATGCTTCATTTGGTTTGTCACCAGATTTGATACGACGAACATACATTTGTAAATCTCTCATACGACCACCAAGTAATTTTGCATATTTCTCTAATTCTTCTTGATCCTTCTCAGTTTGGATGGAATCATCTTTTTCCAATGCTTGTGAAACATAAATGTTGGATGCAACTTCAGATGCATCTGATAAAACAACTCTTTTCAATGGTGCAGTTGGCAATGAAGAGATTAGATCTTGAATAGAACCAACATCATCAGTGATAAAAATGACATGGGCAATATTCAATTGAACTAAATTTGCCGCCCATTCAGCTAATGATTTATAAATAAATGAGTTTGCTTGATTCTTTTTTCTTGATGCTTGATATCTATCTATGACAATAACTGGTTTACACTGTGGATTTTGTTGTAAGAAATCCTCCTCTTTCATATAGAAATCTTCATTTGATGACATCAATTGATAATAGTTAGATAATGCCAAATCTCTAATTGCACCTAAAGATAAAGTTAACATTCCTTGAATTTGAGATTCTTTAGTTTCAGTCAGACCTGCATTCTGACCAGTTAAACTCTTAACAAATAAATCTACAAAACTTGAGATACTTGAAACAAATGAAAAAACGGGGAAATAACCAATTTCATGAGCAAAGTTTTGAATTAACTGATAATCCTTACGAGACTTGATGATATTTTCACAATCTACATATAAAACATTTTCTCGATCAGGTAAGACTAAAGTATTGACTAGATTTCTTTTTCCACTACCAGCTGGACCTTGGACAACAATCATTGAGTTAACATTTTCATCTAGCCATATTTTAATTTCTTTGGCCTTTTCAGTTCTCTCTTCCATTAAATCTTCGATTTTACTCCAGAGACCCCAATCAGCATCATCTGATTGTTGAGAGCTTAATAAACCTTTAACCTTATTTCTGGTGGTGATCCAACCTTTCCAAATTTCTTTAAACCAGAAATTTTTACTCCAATCTAGTTCACCCTTAATCTTTTCTTTAATAAACCAACTTCTTATTGGGTCAAAAATCAAAACAGCGATACCTGCCATAAGTGCAAGTAGTAATGGAATTGCAATTCTTGGGTGATCTCTCATTAAAGTTGGAAGCCAGTGATCATTAATTCTCTTTTTATAATGAATATGGACAATGGTACCACCAATATCTGCACCTGTAAGACAATGTCTTGCGCAGATAGCACTACGTGTTGTCCAAAAAGAAACCAATGCTACTCTATCCATATCACCAGGTTTAGGTAAGATTATATCAGATATTTTACCATATCTTCTAAACATTGCATATAATGATTCCTGTGATAATTCTTCACCTTCAAATTTGACTTTTAAAGTAGTTGAAGCATATCTACCCATATCTTCAACCCATGGAACACCTTTTACAGGAAAAATTCCCATTCTTAAAAGGAAACGATGTGTTTTTGACATTTTTTCTGTTAAATTATAAATCAATGATTTGTTATATAGTTGTGGAGTCGTTGCAGCTGGTAAGGGAAATGTAACAAATGCACCACCATCTCTCGGAACTGGAATAATTTGGACATCATGATAAGAATTAGTTAAATCTTTTACATACTTAGTAATAGATTCTGCATTTGATGGATAAAATAATGGAGAAATGAATTGTCTATAATCCCATTTAGATTGTTTTGGGGGGCATATATGATCAATATATAATGTAGTTTTCTTTTTATCGTGAATAATAAAACCAGTATCGTTAATGTTGGTATCTTCACCTAAATTTGAATTTTCAATAATTGTAGTTTCATTAACTGGTTTTCTGCCCGTGTATGTTCCAATATTTCTAATGTGGCCAATATTAGGTCTCAACACCCACAATGGGTTATATTTTAACCTTAACATATTTGGACAATAGTTAATTACTTCTTTTCTTAGTGCAATCCAAGAGAAGTTGAGAGAATGGTAAAACAATAGAGTTGTTATTAGCAGAGGCAAAAAGGCAACACGGAAACAGCAGAGACTATAAACTTCGCCGCGTGGACAGGTTAGTAGTTTTAATGTTATGATCTAAAACTTATGTTGTCACTAATATACACGTATTCCATTTTAATTTAGCATTGATTGAATTTAGGATGTTCGTTAAGACCCAATTCTCTATGAATAAGGTAGAAGAACAAGTAACAAGTGATGATAATCAAAATAATATTTTATTTTTAAAATTACGAGAGCAATCCATAGTTCAAATAACAGAAATGATGGATTCCACTATAATAAGTATGCAGAAATTGGAAAAATCATTAGAAAGAATACGGACATCAACTTCAGGGGTGGTAAGTGCAGCTAGGATATGGTCAAGCTTCTATAATCCAGCAATAGTGGAAAAATTAAAATTAGAAAGCAATGATTTAAATAATACAGACGCTATCTCAAGTACTCAATAAAATTAATAGTAAGAAGTAAGTTGTTTTATTTATAAGTAATTTAAATTAGCAAAAATATAAATAATGAAAAAAATATACAGTATTAATTATAAGATATATAAGATATTTATAGAATGTAAGATAAAAAATGTTAATCAATTAATATTGATCTTTTCCCGAGACAATGACATTGTTAATCTTTAAAATCATTCTGGTTAACTGTGTAGCTAATAAGAGTTGTTGTTTTTTACCAATAAAAGTTTCAATAACAAATAGATCTTTCATATTATTGTTATTATTTCCCAAACAATCTATACCCAAATGAGGATTATTGGTTGCAACCTGGGATGCCTTTAATTTAGTTAATTCTTCAATTGGATTGTAACCTGAATTTTCAGCTAAAGACATTGGAATAACATCTAATGCTTGTGAGAATGCACGGAATGCGTATTGATCTATACCTGTTTGTTTATCAGCTTCTTCCATTATTTTTAAAGAACATGAAGTTTCAACGGAACCACCTCCGTAAACAATCTTATTGTTTTTGATTAAATTTCTAACAACACATAAAGAATCATGAAGTGATCTGATTGATTCATCAACAATCATTTTATTTGAACCTCTAATTAAATTAGTAACTGTATTAACATGAATTTTTTCAGCTGATGATTTGGCAACTTTATCTTCATTATTTTCAATGATAATCATTTTATCTCTAGTTGTACCAAATTCTACTTCATAAACTTTATCTGCATGACCTAACTTATCACTTGTTAAATCTTCAAAACGAGAAACAATGCTGCCTTTTGTTGCAATTGCAATTGATTCTATATCACTACCACCAACCCATCTAACTGCTGGTAAATCGTTAGCTAATAATAAAGAGTTTGCTTCATCATCAAAACCCCATTGACAAATAACTACGTTAGCTCCCGACTTTTTGATTGAATCAATCATTTGAATGAATTTTTCAGATTCATATTTTTGCAAATTTTTGAACTCATCAACATTTGAAATTTCTAATTTATGTTTAGTCTTTGGTTTAGGTGGTTCAAATGGACATGATAAAATTGCGATTTTTGCATTTTCAATTGATTTTTTCATTTGTGGATGAGAGAAATCTTTATCAATACACACACCATTTATTGTTTTTGAATCAGATATTGAACCTCCTAATTTACCTTGTAATTTAATTAGTTCGAAATTAACATCATTTCTATTAAAATCAGCAACTTTTAAAACAGATTCAACTGCCATTTTAGCAAATTGATCATGATTTTTGTTAACAATTTTTGAACCAAGTGATGTTTTAGCTGCCTTAAATAAATCACTTGAAGTTAATAAATTATTTGCTAAATTATCTTTATCGATTGAAATTTCATCTGCTATAGAATCTAAATGATTTGATATAATTTTAGATGCTTTTTCATAACCATTAGCAACTTTAATTGGATGTATACCCATTTCAATTAATTTTAAAGCTTGATCTAATAATGCACCAGCAAGTATAACAACACCCGTTGTACCATCACCAATTTCATCGTCTTGAGATTTTGATAACTCAACTAATAATTTTGCAATTTGATTTTCAATTTGCATTTCACTTAAAATTGTTGCACCATCATTAGTTATATTAATATCACCATCAGGTGAAATTAAAATTTTATCTAAACCACGAGGTCCAAGGGAAGTTCTAAGTATATCAGAAACTTGACGAGCTGCTTGAATATGAGATCTTAATGCATCTAAACCTGATGATTTTGTTTTACTTGATTGATCTCTGACAATAATAAATGGACGACCTAATTCATCTTGAGCCACGATGGCGTTAGACATATCAGGCATTGGCATTGCATGTTGTTGAGGATGTGCCATGATTAAATGATTTGTTTAACTAGTTTTGAATCAAACTATATGTTTCTGATAAATTGTTTCTTTGTAAAGACAACAAAAAAATGAATAATGTTAGGTAGTTAGACAAACAGGTACAGAGGACGTAATTTGCCATTCTAGTGTTGAACATATTTATTTTTTACACGATGGAGGCCTTTTGGGTTAAATCGACGCTTTGTGTGAGAAAATAGTAAAGTGAAAAATGCGAGGATTTTTTTATTTTTATTTTTTTATTTTTAATTTTTATTTTTTATTTTTTTTAATTTTTTTATTTTTATTTTTTATTTTTTTAATTTTTTAATTTTTTAATAAATTTTTTCTTTCATGAAAATTAACAATTCTTGAAATAAAGAAACTAACAAAATTTCTTTTAAATAGATCAGAAAACAAACCATATATATATAAAAAAACCAGAATGTCTGCAGTTGGATCACTTATTTTCTGTACTGCATGTGGAAATTTATTAGACTCTATCTCACATCAACAACATTTAAAATGTGCAGTTTGTGATAGTACATATCCATCATCTGATTTTAGTCGATTAAAAGTTGTTACGCATACAGCACCAGATGCATTTCCATCAAGTCTTAAATCTAAAAAGTCATTAGTTAAAACAAGTTTGAATCACGATGAAGTTGAAGAAGGTGCTACAATTAAAGAAAAATGTCCTCAATGTGGAAATGATGAAATGCAATATCATACATTACAACTTAGATCTGCTGATGAAGGTGCAACAGTTTTCTATACTTGTACAAAATGTGGTTACAAATTCAGGACGAATAATTGATGTTTATATGAAGATATATTTAATAGGAAGAATAAGCTATTTATATGTAAAAATAGAATAACATATATATGTGTAATCCCTTGTATAGAAAGAAAGTAAAGTTTTAACAAGTAGAATTATTGTTGAAAAATAAAAATATAAAAAAGAAACCTAAAAAATTAAAAATGTTACAATACTTATAAATATTATTTATTATTGTCTATATTAATGTATAACAGATTAAATTAATTAATTAATTATTATTTATAATTAAACCTTTGCATATTCCATTTCACCACTATTCTCGTATTCCCACATGTCTAAAGCAACAACTGCACTATCTCTTACGACTTCGTCTTTATCATATAATAGTTTTTTCAAAACAGGGAAGGTTTCATCTGTTGCAATTGAACCTAAAGCTTCAGCAGCTTCATGTCTTACCATTGGAGCTTCATCTTCACGTTGAACGATATCAACTAAGCTCGGTACTGTTACAGGGTTACACATTTGACCAAAAATATAAGCAATTTCATGTTTAAATAAAGCTGACTTGTCATTAAAACCTGAAGCTAATGCAAGACAAGCTTCATCAGTGCCTAAATCACGTAAACGGAACATTGCACGATATCTTTGAAATAAAGGTTCTGATTCATTATTTAGAATTTCTTGTAATTTATTGATTTTATCAGTTGAGCTATTTAATGGTAATGGTGGAGCTGGATCGACTGATTCATATAATGATTTTTGTAAAACTTCTTCTTTAGATAATTTTGAATTCTCCCACTTGATTCTTTCAATAGCTAATTCACAAGTTTGTTTAATTTCGACTAATTCATTTGGATCATTAAAGTATTTTTCTAAAATGGTTAAAGAATCTTTATCACCTAATGCACCTAAAGCTTCAGCTGCTTCATGTCTAACCATACATTGTTGATCTTTATTTGATAGAACATCTCTTAAAACAGGAGCTGCAATTAAATTATGAGTTTGACCTAAACAATATGCAACTTCGTGTTTTAATAATTCAGAATCATCAATAAAAGCTTGTGATATGTAATCAATTGCAGTTGATGCTTTTTCAGGGTTTTCCTTAAATTCTGTACCTATTGACTTTAGATAAAAAAGTGCTCTAAAACGATCCGCTAATGGAGTTTTTCCATCTGCATTAATAAGAGTATCTCTTAATATTTCTAATGAAGTATTTTCATCCATTGACATTTTGTACGTATTTGCAGTAATTTGTATAGTTTATCTAGCTTTCAGTATATAAATCTTTTTGAATAGAAAAAAAAGCTGAGTGGTGAAAAAATGACATGACTTTTAGTTAAATTAATTTTTTTAAGATGAAAAATAAGATGAAAAATTTGTACAAAAAAAATTTGAGATGAAAAAATAAAATATGTAGGCGAGGATGTTTGGTTATCGGAGATGAAAATTTCATAAACATGTTCAAATATATTATTTAATTCATTTTCCTTGATGGCAAATCAATTCGAAAGATTATATTACATTAAAAAAACACTTGATTTTAAAACAAATAACTATGGATCAAAATATGGGGAAAACATTACTATTGCCCCTTGTTGCAATGGGTAGTGTTCCACAATATGCTGTTCAAACACTAATTGATAATAAGAAGCAAGGATTCAAAAAGGAAATAATTCAAAGTCCATATGTTTATCCATTTAGTGGATGCAATATGAGTATATTAGAAATTGCTACGGGAGTTAAAATTAAACATGCAAGAAAGGAAGATGGGATAGATTTGATTTCACCCTGGGAACTATATTCACATGATAATAACAATAATATTAGTAATAGTAAAATTGAAATAATGCAAATGCATTCACCGATTATACCTGGTTGTGAATCATTATACATTAAACAATTAGCTCAAATTATTAAGGAAAAGGGATACTGTTCATTAATTATTTTGGATGCACAAGATAAAGGATTATGGCACGATGACAGCAATGATAATAATGATAATTTCAAAGACAACAATAATGAAATACAATATTGGTGTAATAAAACTGTGAGTAAATTAAAAATGGAAGATGATAAATTTAGCTTAAATGGAAAAAAAACTGCTGCTAATTTTGGAAATTTTTTAAAATTTTTAGTCCAAGAAATAGAAAATTTGGGTGACGATATAAGTATACAATATTATTCTGTTAGTGTTTATGAAGGGTGGAATGGTCCTGCAGTTAAAAAGTTATTGGAAGCCGTTGGCCTTAATGGAGAAGAAGAGGCTAGTGTTGTTGAGATAGGTGAAAACGTGGGAAAACAATTAGTTGGAGTTATTAGTGCTGGTAGTGAAAACTATGAGGGAGTCTTCAATTGAGTTCTAATATTTTGAGCTATATGATATATAGATATATATAGTATATATAGTATATATAGGATATGTGAAATTAATTTAGAAAGGCAAACCAAAAATGATTTTACAACTTAATGACATCTATATAAATAAAGTAAATAAAGTTGAATATCAACAATAAATTAATTAAAGTTTCGCAGTTCAGTGATTTTATCACTTCTTTGTGAGATGCAACTGGAAGATAGTTACTTATTTGATTTAAGTTCTTTAATAATCAAGAGAGTGATCATCAGAAAAGATCGAAGTTCAAAACACGGTAAATTCAAAACTATGGGTAAAGCAAATCGAAAAACTGCTGGATTTGAACACCCTTGCACCATCTCATGTGTAAATACCACAAAAAAAAAGAAAAAAAATGTAAAAAAGAAAAAAAATAGCTGAAATTCGCAAAACTCTAAAACAAACAAAACAAAATCGAGAAAGCGAGAGAAGCGACAAATTGAAAAGTAATGTAGAAATGATGAAAATAATCTTGTTGAGCTATAAAAGATATTTCATCCCCTTACTCTTGTTTGTCTATTTCAATCACAACTTACAATACTAAAGATATTTAACACAGTTACAACGAAACATTGAAACAGGATGTTTTCTGCTGCTCGTATATCCACTCGTGAATTCCATACATCTGCTCCAACCCTTTTAAGAAGACCTTGGAAAACTTACAAAGATGGTACTATCTTTTACGGTCAATCTAAGGCTGGTAACAAAAGATTAGCATTATCAACAAAGCAAGGTAACAAAAATTACTACAAAGGTACCAGATCTTCAGGTATTGGTCATATTTCAAGTAAAGGTAAATATTCAATTGATTATAATAAAGTTAGAACTTTTGTTACTCCAGCTGATATGTCGACTCCATTAAAACCTTTAGTTTCTGCAAGTGTTCCAATACCTAAAAATACATTCAAAGGTTATACTGGTATTACTGATGGAAGGTTATGGTTAGATAAAGTTAAAGAATACATAGAAACAGGTAATGTTGAATTTGAAAAAACTGAAACTTATATTGAAAGATATTAAACTTGAAAATTGATTTAATTACTTAACTGTTTCGTTAAAGTAGGTAATGTTTTTTTTAGTAAGTTTGTTTTCTCCATTTTTAGGATCCTTATACAAATATATAACTTCTTCTTGTAAATATACACATAATTTATAATAAAAATTAATCTTCCTCTTCGATTACTTCAACATTTGAATTCATCTCAATATCACCGTCTGCATCTTTTACATTTCTTTGAGAATCATCAAGATTCTCATTTACACTTTCGTTATTTTTAACGATTTCTTCAGTATCTTCTTTTTTATATTCTCCAATTTCTCCAATTTCTCCAATTTCTCTTACATCGTTATCACCTTCGGGTTCGTTGGCATCTCCAATTTCTTCTACTTCAACATCTTCATCATCTACTTTATTTTCTTTTTCCTCTTCTATATCAGCTTCAATTTCTACTTCACCATCCCTGTCGTCTTCTTCTATTTCCTCTCCTTCTTCTACTTCTTCTACATCTTCCTCTTCTTCATCTAAATCTCTATATCCGTTCCTTAGAATAGAATCTTCCATTTTTTGTTGGTCTTTTGGACGTAATTTAATTAAACCTTTTGTCATTAATTCACCAATTGGTGCACGTTTCGGTACAATATCTCTAAGAAATGAATACATATCTGCACTACCTACAACTTTTTGAGCATCTGCATACATAATTTTTTTACGTCCTTTAGATTTAGTAATTTCACTAGAATCAATAGTTAATTGTTTTATAAACAACTCAGTTGCTAATCCCAAAACAAAATTTGCACTCTCAGTTGATGATATATGTTCAGGATCAAGTTTAATAATCTTTTTAATTCGACTCATTGGTAAAATCATTACTGGTTCTTCCTTATTTTCAGGTTTTTCCTTAACAACAGGTTTCATCACCACTTGTTCTTCGTTCTTGTTTTCTATTTCAACGCTCATTTCAGTTGTTTGTCTCAATCCAATGTTATTATATAATAAACTTCACTAATTCTAATATTTCACCAAGAATATTCATTCTACTTATTAATACATATTCATACGCATTTACTCTGAATTTTCACAGATAGAAACGCGAAAACTTTCAACATGTTTTTTTTGTTTGAGTTTTTGTGACTTGCAACAAGTTAATAAAATTTCCACTACCAATTAATTTTAGTTTCCGTTCTGATTTATCACAATTTCTAAATTCTTATCAATTACTCTACTTCACCAAACAATTAAAGAATAATCAAAATGACAGATCAACCATGGATTGAAAAATATCGTCCGAAATCTTTGAGCGAAATCACCTCTCAATCAACAACCACAAATATTTTACAAAAATCTCTGCATTCAGCAAATTTACCACATATGTTATTTTATGGACCTCCAGGTACTGGTAAAACTTCCACAATTTTAGCACTGGCACATGAATTATATGGACCTAACTTAATTCATTCACGTGTGTTGGAATTAAATGCATCTGATGAACGTGGTATCTCAATTGTACGTGAAAGGATTAAAAATTTCGCAAGATTAGCTGTTTCAAATCCAACAAAAGAAGATAAAGAAAAATATCCTTGTCCACCTTATAAACTAATTATACTTGATGAAGCAGACTCAATGACATCTGATGCTCAAAGTGCTCTTAGAAGAACAATGGAAAATTATGCAAATGTTACACGTTTTTGCTTAATTTGTAATTATGTTACTAAAATTATAGATCCTTTAGCCAGTCGTTGTTCAAAATTTAGATTTAGAAGTCTTGATCAAAAAATGGGTATTGAAAGATTAAAATATATTACTGAAAAGGAAAATGTCAAAATTTCAGATGATAATATAGTTGAAATTTTAAGAGTTTGCGAAGGTGATCTTAGAAGGGCAGTGAATTTATTACAATGTGTTTCTACAATTTTATCAGATAATGATGAGAATGACAAGTCTATGAATATCAAGATTGATGAAATTTTTGGACACCTTCCACAAGAGTTAGTAAATGAATCAATCCAAATTTTGAAATCAAAGAATATAATTAATATTATTTCATTTACTGAGGAAAAGCTAATCAAAAGAGGATTTTCAGGATCCTTTATTTTAATTGCATTACATAAAATATTTTTAACTACTAACAATAGTATATCATTACAACTTTCTTCAGAACAAAAAAATAAAATAGCAAAAATTTTATGGCAAGCAGATAGAAGAATAAGTATAGGTTGCAATGAAAATGTTCAAATACTAGATTGTATGTTTAAACTGTGTAATGTACTGTAATTTATTTGAATTAATAAATAAAAGCCTATATTTGTTTATAATATGTATATATTTGCGTATATTTATATTTATATAGTTATCTACTTATAAAAATTAATAGCAAAATTACTTTAAAATGGGGTTTGAGAACGATTAGTGGGTGGAGCTACTGAATTGGCATTTTTTTGTATATTTTGTGGATTCATCATATTCATACCATTCATATTCATGCCGTTCATGTTCATGCCGTTCATGTTCATGCCATTCATGTTCATACCATTCATGTTCATACCATTCATGTTCATACCATTCATGTTCATACCACTCATATTCATATCATTCATATTCATATAAGGTGGATACATAGGCATGTTAGTATTCTTACCAAATTCAGAGGGTACCATTTGATTATTTCCCATAACTGGCATATTTGGAATACTTGAACTATTGTTAAAATGTGGATTGTTGATATTCCTTTGTTGGTTTACTATCGGCTGAGATTGTGGTAACAATGGGGAATTGTTATTAGATGGTGAACTGGTTGGGGAATTTCTTACATTAGGTTGAATATCTTGGTTGGATTTTCTCTTGTTTTTATTCAAAAGCATCATCAAGGGGTGGTTTGGTGTCATTCCTTGTACACTACCAGAATTGTTGCCATATGGCAAGTTTTGTTGTTGTGGTTGTTGTTGTTGAGGATTTACGTTACTTGGTGGTCCTGTATGTCTATTTTGACCAACTTGTAGTTGTTCATCTTTACTTTGTGGTGGTAATGGTGATTGTGAAGGTGATTGTTGCGCTGATAGCTGTGGTGGTTGCATATGGTTTCCTCCAATCGGTATTGGCATTTGCATATTTGGAGGAAAATAATTTATATTTGGTGGGAAGCCTTGCATCATTCTAGGATCCATTCCATTAGGTAAACGTTGACCCATAGATTGTTGAGGAAATTGTTGGTTCATGTTCTGAGAAATTTGTGGATTGGAGCCTTGATTTGGTGGTATCATGGATCTCGAAAGTAAAGATTGTAAAAACAACTGATTTTTATCATTGGGTACAGAATTGGTCATTGGCATCATCATTGGAAACTGTTTAGGTGTACTGTTAATAATGTTTGATTGAATATTTTCATTTGCAGTTGAGTTAACCAATCCTGGTTGTTGAGAATTATTAATTCCCCTACTTTGCTGTGCAGAAAGATAAGGTTGCGCTTGTAATGTTGATTTTGGAACATTAGTGGAATTCGAATTTTCATCAGATAAAATAGATATAAGTCTTGATGATCTTTTTGTTGATTCATTCTCTAAAGGTTCAACAGATTCTTCTGAAGAAAAGAATGAAGAAAAATGAGAACCTGTGGCTCCAGTTGTAGATGTTGAATTCGATGGCAATGGCAAGTCAAATTGATCGTCAACACTTCGATGCACTTTTTCTTCGACAAGTATAGTTTTTTCTTCATTTTCTGAGTTTTCTATGATATTTTCTTCTCGTACAATATTGACTTTCTTTTCTTCATTATCAATTTCCTCTTTTCTTTCTATGTCGTTATTGTCGTTGGAAGATATTTGAGATTTTAGTTTAGCATATTCGGCCATATCATCTGGATTAACATCTTCTCCATTTCTCTTTGCAGTTTCAATTCTCATTTTTAATCTCCATATTTCAAAGTCTAACATGCTATTACCTGTACTTTTATCTTGTTCCTTCATCCATTCTGGTGTATCTGTATGATACTCATCACCTTCTTCAATTGCACTTGTGTCGAATTTACCACGTTTTTTATTTTCTCTTTGACGGGCACGTTGAGTCCTACGATCTTCTCTTCCAGTACCATTATTTCTATTATTGTTTTCCTTCTTGAGATCATCAATTAGTGCTTTATCCTTTTTTAATGTACTACCGCGTCTAGCATTACTTGATCTTCTTCTTTCACGACGATTTTCATTACTATTTAGTTTATTTAATCTGAAAAACTCAATTGGTGGAAGTTCAGATTCCCAATAAGAAGGAGACATAACAAGAGGGGATTTTTCTAACTCAAATAAGAATTTTGGTTCGTATCTAATCTTAATAAATTTATTATCATATGAATCTTTAATATCATTTACACTAGAGTCGTTGTTATTAGCAATATTAGACTCTTTCTCAAGTTGTGGCTCTTCATGTTTTTCTAAACTAGAATTTTTCAACATTTGCATTAGAAAAAGTTCTTGTGGATTCATTTCCTTATTATCATTATTAGAAAGCGATCGTTGATCTTTTTGTACTTTTTCATTTGCTTGTGCTAATAACATTGTCAGTGAGTTCTCAAAAGATTTATCAGTTAAATTTTGTCCCATCATATTACAAAACTATGGATTTCTATATATTTAACTTTTCTTTCTTTTATCCCTCTCCTTTTTCAAAACTACTTAATAATATATATATTATCAACTAAAAAAACACTAAATAAATACCAAATAAAGATAAAGTTTATTTCACTATATACATATCTTGAATCACTAGAATAATCATACATTAACACAACTTTTTAAAATTATACATTTTCATCTACATAATTTCACTCAGAGCAATCTCTGCCGACCGTGGCAATATTTTCTCCCTCTTTTCCATCACTGCTGCAAAATTTGTAAACCATGCCATCCGTGCACCCCATTCATAACACACTTTTCCTCAAGTTCACCAGGACCGACTGCGACGATTTCATTGTCGTGGCTAAACATGTTTTTACGTTGGTAAACGTCACCCAGTAATAACCAACATCGTGCATCATCACCCCAATTAACATCTTCAACAATTATTTCTAAATGTTTACGACATCTTGCCAGACAAATCATATCATCATCTTTTTGGCTCTCTTTTGAAGGATCATCTAGACGTTTCAAAATAAGTTGGATCAATCCAACAACTGCTTCAGCGGCACAAATAGTTTCACGCTTAGGCCATCTTCTAAATCCACCAGCGGCTTCAATGATTCCAATAGATTCTAAAAGACAAATTTTGCCCTCTTCTATTTTTTCAGGGTCTTCACTATTTGCATATATGCAACCTCTGCGTGATTGAATTGCACATTTATGAATTTGTTCTTCCTTGTTAATTTTCTTCTCATTCTTACTGGATAGCATCATTGCAGCAACAGAATATTCATCTGCTTCATCAACACATTGTAATGATGTTTCTATATCACCAGCTGCTTGAAATAACCTTGATAATGTTAACCACATCATACGTAAAGATGAAACTTCTTTAGGAGTTAAAGAGCCATAGTTTGCAGCAGATCTAGAAACATTGGTAGTGTGTCTATTATGATCTTTAGTACTATTTGATCTATTAATTTGTAATGATTTACGAATAGAATTACCTAATCTGTTTGAATTATTGTTGTTACTTTGTTGTTCATGATTTCTTCTTCTTATATGTAACAGTGATCTTAATCTTCTCTCTTTAACTGGTTGAGAGTTTGTTGAACTAGAACTAGAAGAATTAGGGACACAAGGTGAACAAATCTCATCAGACTCATCCTTTCTACTTTTCAAATTCCTATTGGATAAAGTCTTGGATTTAGAATTCAAATTTTTATTTTTAACATCCTCTAAAGATTGTTGATTGCCGAATACTTTATTTACGAACCCAAAAAATGGAGCTAAAACATCAATTGCAGATTCACCCAGTAAAGTTAAGAATATAAGATAAGCTTCCAAAGCATCACGTTTTCTATCAACGGACCATTTTATTGGATCATCGCTGCTTACAGATTGATGTAAAAGTTCAATAACTTGTTGGGAAATTGATAAAGCTGCCTCAAGATTATCTTCATCTCCAGATAATAACTTTACATAATAATTAATATATTTGATATTATCTGGAGAGTGTCTCATTGCGTGTTTGGCATATTTTATTGCTTCGTCATTTTTTTTAGATTTATGTAAATAAAATGAATAAACATAATAAATAAAAGAAACTTCAGTACCATCTAATTTTAATTCACTGCTTCTATGATCTAAAGTTTGAGCAGTTATATCCAAAAATCCACAAATTTTATCTATTTGATCAAATGGTTTGACTTCCATATTTAAAAAGTTTTCATAAATAGATGCAAAAGAAAAGTATGTTGTAGCAATAATTGCCCTTAAAGAATTTTTAAAAACTCCGACCTTAGTACCAACCACAGCATTGAAAACATCCATTATTTCCAAAACTTCATTAAACCATACCTTCAATTCACGATATTCTTCGATTGTAGTCATCTTTGATGATAGATGTTCAAGGACTAATACATAAGTTTGAATAACATCTACTATATCATAATACTCACCGTTATTTTTAACTTTATAGTCAGCAACATAATTAAGGTATGTTCTAAAAGTTGCACGTGTTTCTTCTAATGTCCTAAGATTAAGAGTATTAACACACCAAAGCTTCATAATTCTAACATTATGATATGTTACATAAATATATTTACTGGCTGCATGATAAATGTCTAGATGTTTTTTCATTGTACTATCTTGAACTAAATAAATTGCCAATTGAACTAATGAATTGATTGATTTCGCATTTGTTTCTTTTGCAGTTGGGAATTTCAATTGTTTTTGGCATGCTTCGAAAAAAGATTCAAAAGCAGAACATACTAATTCTAATTGATCAGATGAACTCTTAAAATGATTACAAGCAAAATAAAAATATAAAACTTTACTAAAAACACTTTCATGTTTTCCGTATAATTGATTGAATGTTGAAGTAAAAGTTTCTAATGTTGTACAAGAACTAAAAGAAGTTTTTGAGAAAAATAAAGAAATATCATCCAATGAATCCCACGCCATTATATTTGAAAAACTTGGCAATGTTTTCATATTAACTGATGCAATAGTTTTAAAAACAAAACTATTAGTATTATCTAAATCATCATTATTGCTTTCCTTTTGACGACATGACAAAAGGTATAATAATATTGCAAAATCAAATTCGTTAGAAATTTTTTTACTTTCAAGCCATGATTTTGTTAAATCTTCATCTTTTTGTTCAATTTTTTTAAGTATTGCTAAAGTGGAATCCAAAATAGTATCAGATAAACCACCATCGTTATTTTTAAGGTAAGCTGGAATGTCCACACCGAAAATGGTTTTTTCTTGAATCGGAGTCAAAGTTTGAGTGACCGTGACTGTTTCTGCTAAATCTGTGACAGTCATTGATTTCTATTAAATACAATTGAATAATCAGCTATGAGCTTATTGGGATTTATTTGAAAATTATTACTTATAATGAGTAGTCATCACCTCATAAAACTTTTACAATAGAAAGCAATCAAAAATAGAGAAACACAATGAACAACAACACAACGTAGACACTAGACACTTGGAAGAACCAAAAAGGAAAGGAGAAAAATTAATTAGTTCAAACTTGTGCGTCCATAGGTGGCTCGCATTAAATGCATTTTTCTGTCAAGACCCTACCAGTATAGTTTTTGTATATTATTATAATAAATGTGCATCTGGCAAAATATAGTGTATTGTGATAACACAACATTCTGTCATCTTATAGAAGAGCTGTATGACTGAATATAAATTAAGGGTTGGAATAATTTCTCTATGCCTTGTATTCGAAGTAAAGGGTTAATATACTAATCATTTTAATTTCACTTATAATATTATTATATTAAAACATTAATTGAACGTTTAAATAATACTATACAAATACTTTATATATTACATAGGACATTACAAATCATTTTTTTTTCAATGATTTAACAATTTACCTTTCAGAATTTCCCATGACATCCTTCTACGAAGATTTGGCATGTCAGCTTGAGAATAATCAAGATCTCGGTTACGAGCAATACAATCTACTGCTGTACAGGTAAACACACCACAGTCATATCCATTTTGTTGACTTGGACATTCTGTTTGTCCATTTATAAAATATGTGGAATAATCCTTACCATTCATAGTATCTCCATGATTCTTAATGGTTTCTTGTGTCATATAATCTAATAATAAAGCTAAAATATCACTACCATCACCATTTAAAGAATCAATATATGAAAAATTTTGATTAACATTATCTATAACTGCTAATGCCCAGTGAGATTGATGTAAATTACATGGAACAAATATATAATCCATCTCAGAAACATCAACTTTTGCTCTTTTGGCCCATTTTTTAACCCCTGTATATCCCTTAGCTTGCAATGTTGTATAAAAAAAAGTACTAAATACGTGAATTTTTGAAATTCCTCTAGTATTAACATAATCTTTAATTAATTGTAGATAAAAATCAATTATATTATCGTTAAGCCAATGTCTATCTGAAAGTGTTAATATGTCCATTGATGTAATTCTAATACCATATTTATTTATAAGTATGCCTTCCGGTTGATTCATCCATATTTTTTCAACTTCTTCGAGTTGTTCAGGTTTAAGAGGACGAACACCTAAGCCTCTCTCTTTAAGTGCCGAAAGATGTTGTAATTGTTGTATACTTCTGCGTTCAGCCACAATATTTTGATATTCTTTGAATAATTTAGTAGATTCAAGATCATTTAAATAATCCACATTGTCATCTCTTTTCCATTCAAAATCTGACCATCTTGTTGATGATCTACTAAATGAAGGTTTAATTATGTTATTAGTAAATGGTAACTTGTTTTGTATACTAGAATTGTAAAAAGACATAAGATTCTCTTTAATATTACTTGGTCTATTTATTTTATTACTCAACCTATCATCTCCTAGCTTCATTAAATGTGTATTCATTGCCGTTTTTAGATAACAAGACTCCAAGTTTAATTTGGGTTTGGTCTCGTCTTTGTTATTAAAAAAATGAGTACCATATTTAGTGTCTGGAATATTTCTAAAAGCAATTTCCTCTAACGAATCTGTTGAATCTTTTTCTATATCATTTTCTCTATCTAAAGATTCCTTTTCCAGTTTTATCTTTCCATTGAGATTGTTCTTTATTGAATTTAACTTCTGTTGAAAAAGAGGATTATTGAGGGTTTTTTTTCTCATATCATTTTTAGGTAAAGTACTAGGATTAAATATTGAACCTTTTGAGCGAGGAGTACTTTCAGCATCCATAATATTATTATCATTTGTTGTTGCTTTGAAAGTGTCAATATCAGGTTCTGGTATTGATTTTATTTTATCTAAAAGAAAAGAAAATATGATGTTTAAATACCAAATTATCCATAAACATGATTTGCTGAAAATGATATATAATAATGATCCAATTTTTGATGACAAAGTTAAAAGTTGCTCTGTAGTATTCAAATCATTCTCATTTGTATTATGTTTACTGTTGTTGTTATTGTGTATGTAATCAATATTATTAGCATCTGAATATATACGTTTGTCCAAATTTGACGACCACACTCTTGAACCAAATAAAGAGGAAGATTGTCTTTTAGTCTTTGAATTTGAATCAAAGAATTTGGAAGGAATTCTTGACTTGATCGGATTTCTTGATTTTTCAAACGGTAATTCAGGTTTATTTGATATTGGTGTCGTATTTGATATGTTATAAAAAGAATTTTCAGCTTGTGAATTTGAGACTTTTCTGCTATTTGCAAAAGTTGGAAGATTATTATAAGTTAAATAATCTCCGGACACTGTCGAGTCAGATGATGACAATCCACTCATTGTTGTTGATGTTTTAATATTAATTGAGAGGGATTAAATTTGAATTTGTAACTATAAGTTCAGATATGTACAACAATCATAAGATGAAATAAGTTCAATCCAAGATGAGTTGAAAACATTGAAGAAAAATCAATTTTTATTTATATTTTCAAATTTTCTCCCTTCTTTAACATGAAATATTGACTGGTAAAAAGTCTCGCTCAAAAAATTTCTAATTACAGATTAGAGGGCTACGGAGTTGCTTTGATTTTACTATTTTACGTGTGTTCAAAAGATTATAAATATATATCTAGCAGTTGGTTTTACAAAAGGTATCCAAAATCAATAAGGTTATTGTGAATTTCTTGTTTGTCTCCTTCTTTTATTGATTCCAGAAAAGCAGTATGGTTTTCAGCCATGTTAATGTAATTTTCTTCTAATGGATGATATTTGTCCACAAATTCGTTTTCTAAGGCAGCTAAACTAGTGTACAATTCAGAATCAGCACAGTTATATATTAATTGTTGCAAAGTTTCATATGTATTTAAAATTAGCTTATTCTGTGTATTAACCTTGTAATAGTTTTCTGAGTCTTTGCTAACTGTATCTTTAGATGCTTTCAATTTGGTGGATATTTCTTTGGCATCATCGATAATACTTTTGGGAAATAAGTTTGTTGATTCAATTAAAGAAATCCCATAACCAGAAACCCAATTAATACCAGGTATTAACTTAAATTTTTTCAATTCATTAGCATTATTACCATCACTAACTCCAAAATGCATCTCAAAAATTCCAGGCTTGTTCTTAAAAATTTTGGGAATTCCCACAAAATGAGTTACAAACATACAAACACATTTCAAATTTCTCAACTTTTCAATAATACTTACACTCAATGAAATACCATCTTTGTAAGATGTACCTCTTCCCAATTCATCAATTATAATTAAGGAATTATTGTCGGCATTTTGTAAAATAAATGACAGCTCGGACATTTCCATACTAAAAGTTGACATATTTGGTTCAGTTACATCATTTGAGATTCTAGTAAACAAAGAGTTAAAAACTTTAACAGATGCAAAATCTGCTGGTAAAAGCATACCGATCTGAGCAAGAATTATATTTAAGGCAAGTTGTTTAATGTAAATTGATTTTCCACTCATGTTTGGACCGGTAATTATCTGAATTCTTGATGTATTCGATACGATAGTAAAATCATTGGGAACCACAATTTGTTTTCTCGTTTTATCTGAATTATATAAATATTCAAGTAATGGATGTCTGCATTCCTTAATAATAATATTATTCTCTTCTATTTCTGGACAAGTATAATTAATATTATTACACCTTGTAGAGACAACCGAAAATGCACACATTAAATCTAGTAATGAGAAAGCTTCTGAAATAAAAAAATATGAAGATACAAATTTACGACATTTGTGGATTAATTGATCAATAGTATCTTCTGTCATCAAAAAAATTTCATTTAATACGGATTCTATTCTCAAATTGATTTTTATTATATCCATTGTAGTCACTTCTACATTGTTTCCTTTCTGAACATAATTGACAAATGGATTATTATGTTGATTCTGGAAAAAAGAAATGTCACAATTCCTCATTAAGATGAAAAAACCTCTGCTATCATCAATTTTTGTTTCCATTGGTATATTATAATTTTCACTTAGATCATCTATAATTTTTAAAACATCATCTATTAATGATTTATATAGCTGTCTACTAGCATCTAATATCCCATTGTGTCCCATTTTAACAGCATAGCATTTCTGATTTCTTAGTTCAATTGGCTTGCTGACCCATATGCAATCGTCATTAATGTACTCGGAAATTAGGTTTAAAGATGAATCTATATCATCATTTTCAAAAGTTTCAACAATTTCTTTGATTAATTCGCTTTTGAATGATTTTAACAATTCTCTGATATTAATTGTTATATTCAACGTTTTTTTCAATAACAAAATGAAATTAATTTTTTGTTGGTTAATTTTGTCTAGATTGATTTTTGGTTTCTTGCAAAGATAAGAAAAAAGATTATCCATATCTACTAATTCTTTCATTTCATTTCTCAAATCCCTTATGACATCCTGATTTTCCACCATTTCTTTCACTGCCTCGTAACGCAAAAGTAATGAGTTCTTATTTGTTAATGGTTGAAGTATATTATTTCTTAGTAGTCTCTCTCCCATTTTTGTAACCGTTACATTTAAAAACTTAAAGAGGGATAAATTTCTATCGGTAATTCCAGTTATACGACTTGAAACTAATTCCAAATTAGCAATGGCAGAAGTGCTAATAAACATTGAATCTTCCGATGATTCAAATTTTACAATGAACTTTTCATGGGTAAATACATGGTCTGGTGAATTTTGCAAAAATGATATACAGGCACAAGCAGCTGCTAATCCAAACTTTTTATGTCTAAGTTCAATTTCAAATGAATTTCTCTCTGATTCTTTTATTGACTTACCGAGAAGGGAAATTGAATCGGAAGTTGTCTTAAACGAAGAATCTGGAATAAAATGTAGGAATGCATTTTTAGGCAAATTTGTTTCTAAAATTTTAACAAAATTTGTCTTCTTAATATTCAAACTGATCGGAATGAGTATTTCTAAATTTCCTATATCATTTTGAACGCTTAGCTTATGAATTGTTCTCACAAATGTTGGTGAATCGGATATTTCTGCAATTTTCAGATTACTAGTATATGGGTTTACCATACAAATTCCCACTGTTGGATATAATGATTTTGAATCACAAACTGCGCAATAAACGGTGGAATTTACAAGCTGGGCGGTTAAAATTCCAGTATACATTGAAGTATTCGTTCTTGTATTACTGAAATTATGGTGGATATTATTGGTACCATCATGGTCATGGTGGGAAATACATCTACTTTTCTTTTGAAAGTTTCTTTGGCTCACTGGTGTCTGAGCCCACAATGGTCTCCAGGATGAAACGTTACTTACTAATAAGTCGGTAGTAGATTCGTGCAGTGAAAAATAATTTGGGGTATTCTTTCTCTTCATTGATAACACATGTATGCTAATAATCAAGTATAAATGAAAAGAATAAAAAGAAAGGTATATTATAATATCCTAAATAGAAAAATTAAAGCAAAAATATCAAATCAAGAAAAAAGATTGATTTTTCTGTTGATGAGCCTCCAAAAAGATTTGCGCAGGTACTTTCATTGGTCTGTTATTATAATCTTATCGATAGCTTTGGTTAACTCTTCTAATTCCTTATCTTTATCTTCTTCGTTCTTTGTTTCCTTGTCCTTTCTTCCTTCTTCAGCTTCTTCAGTGGCATTTGCAGAAATACTTTCAACGATTTCTTCAGCAATTTCTTTAGAAAAGTCTACACAAGTCTCATCTTTCTTGTTCTTTACATAGGTATTTGAGATTTTGTTTTGACCTTCCTTGACCAGCTTTTCCAGTTCTTCTGTCCATCCTAACTTTTCACATAACAGCTCGGCAATAGAATCACAATCATCTTGTAAAATAATATCGTTTTTTCTAGGGTTTGCCTCAAAATCGCCACAAACATCACGGTTTATGAGAACTCTTTTTGACTTCTTACCAACTTCGGATGGTAAACTAGCAAAGGGATAAACTGCTAACGATGTGCCCGCTACAATCGCAACATCAACGTTATCTATGTCTTCGTCCCAATATTCCCAAAGTTTTTCTGGTAAAGCTTCCCCAAAGAAAACAATATCTGGTTTCACATATCCTTTACATTCTGCACAAGTAGGTATTTCGTTATTGTCCATATATTCTCTTAGCTTTTCTTTTGACATTTCATTATTACATTCAATACAATGATTTGCACTAAAAGAACCATGCGCTTCTAAAACTTTCCCATCTGAAATTCCAGCTATTCTTTCTAATGTATCAATATTTTGGGTGTAGCAACGTTTTAATAACCCTTTATCATCACATAACTTCATAAAATAATGAAATTTACTAGGAACAAACTTTCCAGGAAATAATTCATCCGCTAATGTATAAAATGCTTTTGGTTTCTTCCTAAAATATTCTATGTCAAAGACAGCTTCAGGATATGGAAGATTAAGTTTTTGTAAGTTGGAATATAATCCTGTTTCTGGTGATCTAAAATCAGGTATGCCACAATTCGTTGAGATTCCTGCACCAACAAAAAAAACAATACGTGTATCTTTTTTTTGGAGATATGATACAATAGTATCTATACTCTTTGAGTTCATTTTTAATTTATATTGGTAATTAACTATAAAATTACAACGAAACTGTTACAACTTCATCAAATAATCAATATATAAAAAACAAATAAACTAATTTAAATTCATTGCGATTATAAAAGTGTATTCACGTTGCTAAATGATAAATTTTGGTGCTAGGTGATTACGTGAGCATTAATAATATGCTTTTACATGTTGTCGTGATGACTGAAAATTTAAAAAATGAAAAACATCCAAACTAGGATTTCTTCTTTCTCTTGTGATCAATATCAAGAATACGGAGTTAAGATTTATTTAGACACCCAGATTTATAAATATATATTTAAGATTGCTGATTTAAAAGATGAAACAAAGAGTATCATCTTTAGATTTGAAAATTTTGATTTCTGAAATAGAAAAATCAATCAAGGGATATAGACTTCAAAATATTTACAACTTAGTGGCTAATAATCGGTCATTTCTATTAAAATTTAGTATACCAGATTCCAAATACAATGTTGTTTTAGAATCAGGGTTCAAATTCTATATGACTGACTTTCAAAGACCAACTCAGCCTGAACCTTCAAATTTTACAACAAAATTAAGAAAACATTTGAAAACTAAAAGGTTGACGAATATAAAACAGGTTGGTGATGATAGAATAGCTGTTTTAGAATTTAGTGATGGTTTTTATTATCTTGTTTTGGAATTTTTCAGTGCTGGTAATATCATTCTATTGGACGAAAACTTGAAAATTCTTACATTATTTAGATTTGTTGATAACACTGGCAAAGTTCAAGAAGGTCAGTATGATGTTGGTAGCACTTATACAATGTTTGACAAATCCTTGTTTAATGAGAAATTAGAATCTGACGTAAAATACACATCATTTGATAAAAACCAGATTTTAAAATGGATTGATGATACAAAACAGACCGAGAAAGAGAAAAAAAAGGTTTTATCTATTGAAAAGCTAAGTTTTCATCACGCCTCTTATTTATCATCTGACTTGATTCATATCACTTTATTAGATAATGAAATTAAGCCATCAACTAGTTGCTTAGAGCTGTTAACTGACGAAAATTTAATGAGTAATGTAGTAAAATCATTAAATGAAACTCAAAACAAATTTATCGAGTTGATCAATACTCCTGTAGGTGAAATTAATGGATACATTCTAAGTCAAAAGAATCCATTGTTTAAAGAAGATCAGGAAGCTTCGGCAGATAATTTGGAATATGTATATCATGAATTTCATCCGTTTAAACCTACCCATAAAATAAAAGGAGATGTAAAAGTTGAAGTTATTAAGGGTTATAATAAAACTGTTGATAAATTTTTCACGACTTTAGAAATGTCAAAAATTTCATTAAGTCGCCAATCTCAACAAGCAAATATTGAAAAAAGATTACAATTTGTAAAAGCTGAGCATTCAAAGAAATTGGAGGCCTTAGATGAAGTTCAGAATTTGAATTACAAGAAAGGTTACTTAATTAACGTTTATAATGAACAAATAGAAGAATGTAAAGATGCTGTACAAAAATTAATTGATCAAAAAATGGATTGGAAAAATATTGAAAAGTTAATTAAAGTTGAGCAAAAGAGGGGCAATAAAATTGCACAGATGATAAAATCGTTAAACTTAATTAAGAATGAAATTACAGTTTCTTTAGTTGATATTGATGAAAATGATCCGTATGATTTGGATGGTGATAATGGTAGCGATGAATCTGAATGGAGCTCTGATGAATCTGATTCTGATGATGGAAGCTCAAAAAAAAATTCAATGGGTAGTTCTAAGAATAACAGAAAAAGTTTGAAAACAATTGATGTTGTTATTGACATCACACAATCTGCCTTTGCTAATTCCTCACGCTATTTTGATGTCAAGAAGAGTGCAAAAGAAAAGCAAGAAAAAACTGCAAAAAGTGCTATTTTAGCAATTAAAAGTAGTGAACAGAAAATTCAACAAGATTTAAAAAGAATTGAAAAGGAAGCTAAACAAAGTGTTGAATTTAAGCAATTACGTCCTAAGTATTGGTTTGAAAAATTCTTTTGGTTCATCTCAAGTGAAGGTTATCTCTGTATTGCTGGGCGTGATGACAGTCAAGTTGATTCTATCTACTATAAATATTTTGATAATGAGACTGACTTTTTGGTCTCAAACGATTTGGATAACGCTCTGAAAGTGTTTGTCAAAAACCCATACAAAAATAAAGATATTCCTCCAACTACTTTCATGCAGGCTGGTATATTTTCCCTTTCTTCAACAAAAGCATGGGAAAATAAAATGGTTACAAGTCCTTGGTATGCTCCAGGTAAGGATATTTCCAAAAAAGACTTTGATGGTACCATTCTACCGAATGGTTTATTAAATGTCTCCAAAGAGAGAAATTATCTACCACCTTGTCAAATGGTAATGGGTGCTGGGTTGCTATTTGTTGCTGATGAAGATACTTTTATGAAATATAAAGAAAAGAAGCAAGAACGGGATAAAGAATTGGAATTAGTTTGTTTGGATAGAACTGTATGTTGTAAAAATAAAGTTCAGGAATTAAAAACTATGCTTGAGAAGATTCAAAAAACGCAAGAACAAGCAAAATCTAATAAATCGACAAGTGAAAATGACAAAGATATGGAAGCTAACCTTGAAAATGATACAGATATTTATGAGGATGAGCCAATTGTGGCACCAACACCATCACAACAAACAGAAACTAAGATTAGAGGTAAAAAGAGCAAACTAAAAAAGATAAAGGAAAAATATGGTGAGCAAGATGAAGAAGAAAGAAGACTTAGAATGGCAGTTCTTGGTACTTTAAAGCAAACTGAACAAAGCAAATCATTATCAAATGATAAACAACCTAATAAAGAAATGAATGACAGAATGGCTGCTGTAGCTAAAAAAGAAAGAAAAAGACAACAGCAAATTAACCAAATTACCAAATTAATAGATGAATTGAATTATCAGCCAGAAGAAAATGACGAGAATGATATTAAAGATGAACAGTACGCAAAGCAAATTAATAGTATTGATCAATATCATATCAATCTTGCTGGTCTTTTGCCATCCCCCAATAAAACTGACAAAATTATTGATTGTGTTCCTATCTTTGCACCATGGAGTGCATTGAGCAAATTTACTTACAAGGTAAAATTGCAACCAGGTAATTTGAAAAAGGGTAAAACCGTTTCTGATATTATTGAAGTTTTCAAAAGACACTCTAAGGAATTGCAGAAAGAAGAAGCTGATTGGTATGATAATAGTAACTTGATTGAACTCATTAACCAACAAGATTTTATGATGTCTTTGACTGCTTCTAAATTTAAAGTTGGAAATGGTGGTGGTGGTAAAGATAAAACTGGGAAAGGTAATAATAAAGGTAATAGTGGAAATAATAAAGCTAAAGGGAAGAACAGTAAGAAGAAGTAAGTTTACGCTTATGCCTTTTATTAGTATATTTCAATGTATCTATGCCATAGTATATCTTTAGTTAGTTTATGAAAGTTATTTATTTTTTTATTTATTTTAATTTATTTAATTATAGAGTAGAAACAGTACAAATAATAGTTAAACCGTGGTCAGACTTTTAAATAAGTGAAAAGAAAGCAAAACAAAAAATGTATTTGGAAAGTTTAAAAACCTTGTTGTAAACGTTCAGAAATATTCTTTTTTGCAAAATTGAAAGCATTTAATAAACCTTTTTCAGACAAATCAATCTTAATATTAACTGCATCTTCCGTTGGAGGGTTTGTAACTCTAGCTGCGATTGCATTTGGATCTGTTTCTAGAATGATACCGTCATCAACAGTTTCATCAACAGCAAGGACAAGCATATCATATGATTCAAGCATGGATCTTTTATCTAACTGTGAGCCTAAAATAATTTCTATTGCGCCAGTTAATCCTTGCAATACATTATAGAGTAGAACTTCATTTTCGTTAAGGCCACCTATAACATAAACAATAGTATCTGAGTACTCTTTATACACTACTGTATAGTTATTGAACAGTATTATATCCGTATTTTGTTTAAATGTCTTTTTGAAAAGATCCTTTTCAAATTGTTTTTGTTTTTTAACATTGGTTATTAATTCGTTTTCAGCATTTTCATGTGGAGGCTTATAGTATTTAGTAAAAATTCTGTTTTGTTGGTTATCCAAAATTAGGACAGCATCAATTGAATAGAGAGATGTATTAAAACTCATTCTTGTTGATTGGTAGTTGTATCAATTAAAGAAAAAACAAGTGGTTGTAAGTCTTTGATAAATATATTTGTTTGTTTCTAAAAGATGACAGATACTAGATCAACTACCAAACCAAAAATGTATCGATCGATATTCATGTTCTCTTTGCATTGCGTAAAATGGTTATTCAGCGCGTAATCATTTCTAAATTATTAAATTTTATTACGTAAGAAATTATTATACCCGCAACCGAAATGGCAGATAGCCATTTTCTTCATATCTATCAAATTGATCTTTCTAAATTTCATAATCACTAAATATAACAGATTCTTATCACAATTGTTTGATAAATTTTATTTAATTATTGATATAAATTCTTAAGTCTGGAACTTTTAAAAATTATGGTGTAAATTTAATAGATTTTTAGGATTATATGAATAATTTGAAATTTTCTAAAATTATTTGATACGGAAATAAATTAAAAAATTTTAAATTTTCAGAAATAACTTTTCTTTTCACAGATCTTTCATTTTCGAAGTTTAATTTTTTTCAAATAAACGACCTTTCTTTTTACTTATCTAATACTTACTTTGATATTCTGCTATTATACACTATTTAATACAACTTTTTCTACTTAACTGAATTGATTAGAACATAGATGATCTGATATGAATTAATTTTCCAATGCAACAAAACCTTTGTCGTACACAATATTTGTAAAACCTGCACAAAAAAGGGGATTTCCAGTTTTAGAAAAGAGGCAAAAAAAAATAGAGATGGTAATTTATTTTACAAATCAGTTCTTACCAACATTTTTGATCTGGTTTTCTTGTTTACTTTTAATTATAGTTATCATACTCTAATTGTTAGGTAGACATCACTTTTCTAAAGAATTATTCATTCTAATTTTTAGAAATAACAGAAATGAGATCTAGCAATCTTTTCTGGTCTAAATCGATTTCCCCGTCGGGTATGAGATATACCCTATTCAATATCAGAAGAAGATCATTCACCAATAATTGAATTGTTAATTGCTCAGTTTACTAACTTTATCTTATTCTATAAGTTTAAGTCTTTCTTGTTTCAATTTCTTTATTTTAGATTCGGCACAAACATCAGATAACACTAAAGCTGATTTAATTTCTACATTAAGTGAAAAAACGGCTCAGCCATTTAGTGCCTTCAAAACCCCTTATCTCAATACAAGTAGGTGGAATCATATAGACAAATTAGGTGATGTATTTGGTGCACAGTATTTTGCAACTAATAAAGAACATGGATATGAAGATTTTGCAGAAAGGGGTGTAAGTGACACTTATGATAATGTCTACGATCCTTATCCTGCATGGGAACTTGAAACTGCACCAATATCAAGAGATAGAATTCAAGCTATTTTTATTCACATTTCTAAAATTTTCGGTTTTCAATATGATAATACTAAAAATATGTATGATTATTTAATGAAAATGCTCGATTCAAGAGCTTCAAGGATGGGCCCAGTAAAAGCATTGAGAAGTATTCATGCCGATTACATTAGCGGTTATAATTCAAATTATAGAAAATGGTATTTTGGTTCTCAAATGGATATTGAAGATAATTTAATTGCAGAAAATCCGTTATTTTATGAAATGGATTCAAAGTCTAGAAAAAAAAAGTTTTCTTCTCAGAACTACTCCTTAAAAGATTTTGAACTAAATTGGGCTAATACATCAAACTCGTTTTTGCCAGAAGATTGTATCATTCAACTTGCAATATATCTTTTAGTCTGGGGTGAAGCTAATAATATCAGGTTTATGCCAGAATGTTTGTGTTTTATATTTAAATGTTGCGTTGACTGTTTTTATTCTTTAGATTTTACAAATGATATTCCTCCAATCACAGATAGTTTTTTAGATCACACAATTACACCACTTTATGAATTTTATAGGAATCAATTATATTCTAAAATAGGCGACCATTGGGTAATTAATGAAAAAGATCACGCTAAAGTTATTGGATACGATGATATTAATCAATGTTTTTGGTACAGAAAAAGTCTAGACAAGATAAAGCTTTATAATAAACAGAATATACTGGATTTTCAGCCATACGAGAGGTACCTTTATCTTAATCAAATTAATTGGTCGAAATCTATTCATAAGACGTTTTTTGAAACTAGATCTTGGCTTCATGTTTTAATTAATTTCAATCGAGTTTGGAATATACATTTAGGTATTTTTTGGTATTATACTTGTTTCAATTGTCCTACACTTTATACTCAAAGATATCTTATAACAGCAGATACACAACCAAGCAAACTTGCCACCTTAACATCATTATCTATTGCAGGATCAATAGTTAGTTTTGTTAATTTAACTTCTTTGGTTTTAGAAAAATGGTTTGTCTCAAAATCATTTCCAGGTGCTCTCCCAATATTTTCAAGATTTTGTTTTGTTCTACTTTGTTTCATTTTAAATACTTTACCAACAATCTTTATCTTTTGTGTTACGGGGGTGCATGATGAATCGCCACTAAATTATTCAATCACAATTATTCAATTTATTTTTTCTCTTTTTTTGGTCTTTTATTTCTCGATAACACCATTGTCAATGCTAACCATAAATTATTTAGATGGAAATAAAAGAAACTATTTACCTTCTTATTATTTTACTAACTTTATATATACCCTTAGGGGCAAGAAGGCTTTGACATCGTTAGCTTTATGGGGTGGTGTTTTTGTTTCAAAGCTTACGGAATCTTACTTCTTTTTAACTTTAAGTTTAAGGGATCCAGTACGTGAGTTGAGTATCATCAAGATTGATAAATGTTTAGGTGAAGCTTGGTTCGGGTCTATAGTTTGTGAACAGGAAGCTAAAATCATACTGACATTATTATTTTTAACCGATTTAGTTTTATTTTTCTTAGATACCTACTTGTGGTATATTATTTGGAATACGGGCTTTTCTGTTGCAAGATCCTTTTATTGTGGCGTATCAATCTGGACTCCATGGAGGAATATGTTTTTTAGACTACCAAATAGAATTTTGTCAAAGATTTTAAATTCTACTGTCGTTGGAAAACGAAACGAGATAGAGAGAAAGAATATGATCTTTAAAGTTTGGAATTCCATTATAATTTCCATGTATAGAGATCATCTAATTTCAATAGATCAACTTGATAGTTTGATTTACCAATGTACAAAAGGTGATAATGAGGAAAAAATAATTGCAGAACCAGTTTTTTTCATTCAACATGAAGATGGTGATAATACATCAGATTCCAATCATTATCTTCAGTCAGATTCCGAGGCTGCCAGAAGATTATCATTTTTTGCTCACTCTTTATCCACTTCCATTCCATTAGCAACTCCATTAGACAAAATGCCTTCTTTTTCAGTTTTAATTCCACATTATTCAGAAAAGATTACATTATCTTTACAAGAAGTTATTCGGAGGGAGGATGATATTTCTAACATAACGTTACTTGAATACTTGAAACATCTCTATCCTGATGAGTGGCATAATTTTGTGAGAGATACTAAATTACTTGCATCAGAACAATCACATAATAGTACAAAAGATGAAAAAGATTTGAATGATGTTCCATTTTATGCTGTTGGATTCAAGGCTGCTACACCTGAATATATTTTAAGGACAAGAATTTGGGCTTCCTTAAGATCACAGACTTTATTTCGGACAATTTCTGGTTTTATGAATTATTCAAGAGCCATCAAATTGTTATATTCGGCAGAATGCGAAGATCCTAACGTTACTCCATCAATAAATATGGAGGAGGCTAATGTTATGGCCCAACGAAAATTTAGGATTGTTGCTTCATTACAAAGAATGAAAGAATTTTCTTCTGAACAAGAGCAGGCAAAGGAATTTTTACTAAGAACTTATCCGGAACTTCAAATTGCATATTTGGATGTTGAAAGGGACCCTGTTACTAACGAGTTTGTTTATTATTCAGCACTCATTGATGGAAATTCAGATATAATGAGCAATGGTCAAAGAAAACCGAAATATAGAATCAAATTATCTGGTAAACCGATTTTGGGTGATGGAAAATCTGATAATCAAAATCATGCAATAATATTTTGTCGAGGCGAGTATATACAATTGATTGATGCCAATCAAGATAATTATTTAGAAGAATGTTTGAAAATCAGAAGTGTTTTAAACGAATTTGAAGAATATGATGTACCTGATGATCCTTATACTTATAATCCAAGAGATATATCAGTTTCTGTTGATTATGTACATCCGGTTGCAATTCTAGGAACTCGAGAATATATTTTTTCGGAAAATATTGGTGTTTTAGGTGACGTAGCAGCTGGAAAGGAACAAACTTTCGGAACTTTATTTGCTAGGACTTTAGCTCAAGTAGGAGGGAAATTACATTATGGTCATCCTGATTTCCTCAATACTATTTTTATGTGTACAAGAGGTGGTGTTTCTAAGTCTCAAAGAGGATTACACTTGAATGAAGATATTTATGCTGGTATGAATGCAATAATGCGAGGAGGAAGGATAAAACACTGTGAATACTTCCAATGCGGTAAGGGCAGAGATTTGGGTTTCTGTTCTATTTTGAATTTTACTACAAAAATTGGTTCAGGTATGAGTGAACAGATGATTTCAAGGGAATACTTTTATTTAGGAACTCAACTACCAATTGATAGGTTTTTGTCATTCTTTTACGCACATCCTGGCTTTCATTTAAATAATGTGTTCATTCTTTTATCATTGAAATTGTTTATGTTATTCTGTGTTCATCTTAGTGCATTAACAAATGACACAATCATATGCTCCTACGATAAAAATGTACCGTTTACTGATCCCCGTAAACCCGAAGGCTGTACTAACTTAATTCCTGTGATTGATTGGATTCAGCGTTGCATTTTATCAATTTTTATTGTTTTTGGTATTTCTTTCATTCCTTTATGCGTTCAGGAATTAATGGAAAGAGGCTTCTGGAGATGCTTTTATAGAATATTTAGACATTTTACTTCTTTATCACCGATGTTTGAAGTTTTTGTCTGTAGAATTTATTCTCAATCATTGGTAAACGATTTAGCTGTTGGTGGTGCAAGATATATTGCAACAGGAAGAGGGTTTTCCACAACACGAATGCCATTTTCGTCTCTTTATGCAAGGTTTTCAAGGGAAAGTTTTTATTTTGCTGGATCATTGTCTTTATTATTACTCTACGTTTCACTAAATATGTGGAAATTAAGTCTTCTATATTTTTGGGTGACTGTTTCTTCTTTATTTTTTTCTCCGTTTTGGTTTAATCCCAATGCATTCAATTTTGTGGAGTTCTTTATTGATTATAAACATTTTTTAAGATGGTTGACAAGCGGAAACGTTAGAACAAAAAGAGATTCATGGATTTCATATGTACGTGCAACCAGAATGTCAATTACTGGATCAAAAATTAAAAGATCAAAAAATGATACAACTTTTATGGGATGCAATTATCAAAAACCATCTTTTATTTCTTCTTTTATTACACAGATAGGATCCACTTTTATAACAACAAGTACTGTCACAATTGCATATATGTTTGCTAATTCACAAAATGAATCTGGTAATACAATTTCATCAAATTCTTTATTGAGGTTAGTTGTCGTTTCCTTTGGTCCTATTTTAATAAATGCAATGATTTTATTACTCTTATTTATTGTTTCTATTGCAACTGGCCCGTTGATTTCTTGTTGTTTTAATTCATTTCCAGGGATGATTGCAAACTTGGCACATCTGACTAGTGTTTTTGTTTATACATTTTCTTTCGTCTTTTTATTATTATGCCAAAATTGGGATATTTCAAAATCTGTTTTAGGTATTTGTGCATCTATTAATATTCAGGGTTTGTTTTTCAAATTGGTAACTGTTGTTTTGCTAAGTAAGGAAATAAAGGACGAAAAATCTAATAAAGCTTGGTGGACTGGATTATGGTTTACTTCAGGTTTAGGATGGCATATTTTTACGCAACCGTTTAGAGAATACATATGCAAAATAATCGAGATGTCATATTTTGCTTTGGATTTTTTAATGTCTCATTTTCTTTTACTTTTTCAAACTCCTTTTTTTTTGGTCCCTTATATCGACACTTTACATTCTATGCTTTTGTTATGGTTGAGTCCTGAAAATATGTTGAAGAAACCAATATATTCATCTAGCAAAAATAGAAGGAGAATTCGTGTCTCATTTACTTATCTTCTTCTATTTATTTTCAATATATGCTCGATCTGTTCAATGGTAATATTGCCAATAATTATGACAAAAGTTTTTGGTATTGATTTTGATGAATATGTGCCAGAATTCATTACAATTTTATTCCAACCTGTTGAAATAATTAATGAGTCTAGGGGACTAAAAAACTATATACCACCAAAGCTGCATCGCTAATGCCGGATTAGAATGTATTAATTAATTTGCTTAACTAATTAACTAACTAACTAAGTATATATATAATTCTTTTAAAATATTTATAAACATGTCTTTATAGATAGAAAATAATACTGAAATTTAAGTTTTACACTATGTAAATTTTAATTCAAACCCAAAAATTTGCAAACTTTTCATGAAGTTTGGAATCAAACAAAAGTGACAAATTTTGAACCTTTTTTGGATCTGCAAAAGTAGCTGTTAGTGAAAATCTGGGGAGACTTTTAAATAACAACAACAAGTTGATTATTTTGGACTTAAATTGCAATTGATCACATTGTAGAACATTTTGGCAAGCTGAGAGAAAAAAATCAAGGAACTCTGGATCAACTCCTGTGATTTTAAAAATATCTTCATATTTTTCAGGTTCTATAGTAAGAACATAATCATAGTATGATGGTAAAGTTGATTTTGGTTTAAATTTAAGAGTTGCCAAAAATTGGACTGAAGGTTTAACTGGATAATTTTGGTTTCGATCAAAAAGTAGCTGATTTGAAATATTATTTTTAACAGTTGTTGATGGAATTATATCACTTTTAGATTTTATTTTTTGTTTGTAGAAAGATTCTGGAATTTCATCAACTTCCTCTATAGGTATTGAAATAATATTGGAGGTATTGTTATTACTTAACAAAGATTTGATAGTTGATTTTTCATCAATTAATATTTTATTTTTAGGGTCTATATATAGAGCTTTATCGATAAATAGTTGTGCATCTATGTATTTAGATTTCCTTCTTAATGCTATTGATTTTCGCCATAAAAGTTTAACATGCAATGATTTATTGTTTTCATTAGTGGAATGTAATACCGAGAGTCCTTTATCACAATTCGTTATAACATCATCCCATTTTTCTAATTTTATATATGTTGCAGCCAAATTTGAATATATTACAGGATTTTCTTTGGCTAATTGTAAAGACTCCAGATATTTTGATAATGCTCCTTTGAAATCACTGATATGAAATAAGTCATTTCCTTCTTTCCTCAATTTTTCTGAGAGTTGATTACACATATTCCATTCAATAATATTTTCACTATTTTAAAATCATATATAAAAGAGTTGTTAGAAAAATTTAAAAGAGATAAATAAAAAGATGAAATATGAAACATAAAACATAATAAAAATGCGTTTAGAACGATGAAGATTGTGGATCTTTGCTAGCTAATGCGACGATGAACATATGAAAATTCATATATATAACGGGTATGATAGTGTTATCATTTAATTACTTCTATTGCAAATACTTTATGTTCCTCTACAAACATTAGCTTAGTCCGTTTCTAATCAAAATAAACATAAGTATGTTTGATATTACTATATTTTTTTTTCATTACTACAAAAAATACTTTCTACGTGAAATTTAGATATTGATATTCAAAATGAAAAAAAAAAAAACTTTTTGAAAGCTTTACAAGAGTAATATAACTGTTTAATCACCATTACCAACATTTGGAACTCTAAAGAACTTTCGCCAACACTATTCGTTTGTTGTCATAAAGAGTAAAACTGTTCAGCAGATAAGTAAGTAATGAAAAACACCAGGTTAAAAAAACACGCATGAAATTCTGCAGATTTCCATTTTTTTAAGTGGGAAAATCAAATTTTCATTTTTACATTTAAAGGAGTTAAGACATCAGAGGAAATTCGGAGATTATACAGAGTATATGACCTAACTAGATATCTATATATCCTTAGTTAACATGGTGGAGTCAGAAGAATTAGAGCAAGAAGTCGGGGCAATTGAAGCTATATATCCAGAATGTATTGAAAAACTAGCATCTTCAATTTATAAATTTAAAGTTCCACAACATGAACATATAATATTTCAGATGTCATTCCCAGAAAATTATCCCAACGAAAAGCCATTTATTCTTGATGTTATTTCTGAAAATGAAGGATTTGACGAAAAATATTTAATGGAATTGTTTCAAGAAGTTTTGGATTCTATTTATATTGAAGGTAATGTAATTATATTTGATTTGTTTACAGAACTCGATGCTGTACTTTATACTGGAGAAGAAGACCAAGAAATTCTCGATGATGCTGATCATTGGAATATAGAAGATACTGATTTAAATGATCTAACTGATAGATTAGAACAAACTAAATTTGATAACAATGATATTGAAAGCGAAGAATCTAAAGACCAAACTGATTATTCAAATTATAAATATGATGAAAATATTGAAAAGGCTAAAATGTCCATACCTAAAAAATCCAATTTTAATCAAAAAAAGAAAGAAAAAGAACAAAAAGCAAGAAGTATTTTAGATGGTTGGTTCATTAGTGATCCTATAACTGATAGAAAATCAACTTTTGTAGCTTTTGCTGTTGAAGTTCATTCTCTTGATGAAGCTTATCAAAAATTTTCTGAGTTGATGGAAGATAAAAAATGTGGACGAGCAAATCATGCAATGAGAGCTTGGAGGATTAAAGATAAAGATACTGGAGCTCAATATCAAGATTGTGATGATGATGGTGAAACTGCAGCTGGTGGAAGAATGTTACATTTAATGAGTATTATGGATGCATGGAATGTTATGGTTGTTTGTTGTCGATGGTTTGGTGGTGTTCATATTGGCCCTGATAGATTCAAACATATTAATAGTGCAACTAGAGATGTACTTATAAAAGGTTCTTTTGTTGTTGTAGACAACGGATCGAACAAAAAAAACAAAAAAAGGAAATAATTTCCCATTATTATACTTGCTTTTTAAGGAAAATAGAACTACTACAGTAAAAAAATTACGATGATATCGTTGCTTAATCGATGATATAACTAAATTTTGGAGTACATAAAGAACAAATTGTTAACTTTTATCTTTACACGGTTCAAAATAATGATCTATATTCAGGTTCGTTATTTTTATAATATTTTAATAATACTCTGATTCGAGTAGAAAATCTAAAGATATTTTTTAATACACTAAAATAATTGAAAATATTTAAATAAATCTGTAGTTTATTCCTGTGTGTGTGACATTAATACCTCATTCTAGTAATATTCACCCAAGCAGTGTAATCTGTTGATAAAAATTTCAAGATATTATATACACAAAATAATTTAATTAACTAAATTATAAAATTAAAACCTATTTTACAAAATAATATCTATAGTAAAGAGCATCCAGTGAAAGACAAATATACATATATATAATACGTTGCTATCTCTATAATATAAAATGATTTTATTGCTTTTATACAATATAAAATTTTATCTGATGATTATTTCTTCTTTGCTTTCCATATATCTAACAAACTTTTTGAAGTAAGATCAACTTCAGTTGGATCAAAATCATCTTCACTATTGTTTTTGAAATCATCCATAATTTTGGACTTCTTTTTATTTTTTTTTGTCTTTTTTGATTTTAACTTTTTATCAGATTTAGATTTTGGTTCCTCTTCCTTCTCCTTTTCAATTGTATCAATATCTTTAGTTTTTTCTTGATCTTTATTTGTAGACTTTGAGGTCTCGGTTTTGCTATCTGCAGTTAATGTTTTCCTTCCTAATGTTCCATTATTTAAATTTTCTGATATTACAACTGGACCCATAGCATTTATTGTTGAATAACCTACTCTTTTTATTTTCTTATTTTTATTTTTCAATACTTTCAAAGTTTTTTTATTAACAGGAAGAGACCATTCACTCAAATCTTTTAACTTTTTCGTTTCTTCTTTTTCTGCATTATCTATTTGATGTTTTCTTTGATTATCACCGGCAACCTGCATGAATTTCATGTTTTTAACTCTGCTTGACAGTGAACCACCACTCATATTTGTATGTCTTGTATATTATATTTGATTGAATGACTAATAATGAAAAATACAATTATATTCTGCAAGAAAGAAGGATAAGAAGTAGTTGACAATATGAAAACTGAAAAACAAGAAAAAAAAAATACAGGTAATTAGTTTACATAAGCACACATTCCGTTTTGGGAATTCTCAATAATTTTTCACAAAAAAATTTTACTTTATTTTATTTTATTTTATTTTATTTTTTTATTTTATTTTTCATTTTCATACTTAAAATTTTTCGGTTCTTCATTTTTGTTTCTTTGTTTAAAAAATTCTAGTCTTATCTTCCATCTTATAAGTCTAGTGATACCATCCATAATTAAACAGAGGAGAAACTATCCCAAATCTTTGAAGACAGAATAATAAACCATGAAGAGCGATTTCAAATTCAGCAATCTTTTAGGAACTGTTTATAGAGAAGGAAATATCTTATTTACTCCAGATGGAAGTTGTTTGTTATCACCTGTTGGTAATAGAGTTTCTGTGTTTGATTTGATTCACAACAAATCATTTACTTTCAATTATGAACATAGAAAAAATATCACAGCAATGACACTTAATCCACAAGGATCATTATTAGTAACAATAGATGAAGACGGACGTGCAATTTTAGTTAATTTTAGAGCTAGAACAGTATTACATCATTTCAATTTTAAGAATAAAGTTAGATCAATTGAATTTTCTCCAGATGGTACCCATTTTGCTGTTGCAGCTGGAAGGTTCGTTGAAGTGTGGAAAACACCAGATTTAGCTGAAGATAGACAATTTGCACCATTTGTTAGATACCGTGTTTACGCTGGTCATTATAATGATATAACAGCAGTCACATGGTCAAATGATTCAAGATTCATTCTTTCTGCAAGTAAAGATATGACAGCAAGAATTTTTTCATTACATTCCGAAGATAAACATGTTAAAATGTCATTAGCTGGACATAGAGATTATGTTGTAAAAGCATTCTTCGATTCAACCCAAGAAATTATTTATACAGTTTCAAAAGATGGTGCAATTTTTAGATGGGAATATACTGAAAGACCAGGCGAAGAGGAATTACCTGATGATGAAAAAACAATGAGTTGGAGAATTATTTCAAAAAATTTCTTTTTCTCAGATGCTTCTTTAAAATGTTGTACATTTCATACAAAATCTAATCTTTTAATTGTAGGTTTTGGAAATGGTGAATTTAGATTATATGAAATGCCATCATTTACATTAATTCAACAACTTTCAATGGGATCAAATGGTGTGACTACTATTACAATTAATTCAACTGGTGAATGGATCGCTTTCGGTTCTAAATCTTTAGGACAATTATTAGTTTATGAATGGCAATCAGAATCATATATTTTAAGACAACAAGGTCATTTTGATTCAATGAATGCATTATCATATTCACCAGATGGTTCAAGAATTGTAACAGCTTCAGATGATGGTAAGATTAAAATTTGGGATGTTATTTCAGGTTTTTGTTTAGCAACATTTGATGAACATCAATCATCTGTTACTGGTGTTGTATTTGCAAAGAAAGGTCAAGTAATGTTTTCATCATCTTTAGATGGTACAGTTAGAGCTTGGGATTTGATTAGATTTAGAAATTTTAGAACGTTCACATCAACAAGTCGAATTCAATTCTCAACAGTTGCAGTTGATCCAAGTGGTGAAATTGTTGTTGCAGGTTCATTAGATAATTTTGATATTCAAGTTTGGTCTGTTCAAACTTCACAATTATTAGATCAATTAGCTGGTCATGAAGGTCCAATATCAAATTTAAGTTTTGGTCAGGAACCAAATGCAAAATTAGCAAGTGCCTCTTGGGATAAAACAGTTAGAATTTGGGATATATTTAGTAGAACACAGGCCAGTGAACCTTTTGATTTAACATCAGAATGTTTAGCATTATCAATGAGACCGGATTCCAAAGAATTTGCAGTTTCAACAATGGATGGTAAACTTTCATTTTTCAATATTGAAAATGGTAGAATGATTAGAGAAATTGATGGTAAACGTGATATTTTACAAGGTAGATATAGAGAAGATGAATTTACAAGTGCAAATTCAAAACGTGGAAAACACTTTACAACTATTGCTTATAGTTTTGATGGTTTAACATTAATTGCAGCTGGTAATAATAATAGTATATGTATGTATGATTTACCTAATGAAGTATTACTAAAAAGATTTAGAGTTTCATTAAATATGCAATTAAATGGTACACTTGAATATTTAAATTCTAAAAATATTGTTGATGGTAATGCAGTTGATCTTGTTGACAGATCTGGAGAATTATCTGATGCTGAAGAAAACCATAAATCAGATTTAAAATTACCTGGATCACATCGTGGTGATGTAGGTTTAAGATCAGCTAAACCAGAAATTCGTGTTATGAGTGTTGGTTTCTCACCTACAGCAAATGCTTTTGCCGCAGCATCAACAGAAGGTCTTTTAATTTATTCAGTTGATGACGCAATGATTTTTGATCCAATTGATTTAGATATAGATGTTACTCCTGAAAATACATTACAATGTTTGAAAGAAGGTGAATATCTAAATGCTATTGCAATGGCTTTTAGATTAAATGAAAAATATTTAATATATAAAGTTTATGAAGGAATAAATAAGAATGATATTGCATTAGTTGCAAATGATTTACCAGTTATATATGTCTCAAGATTATTAGAATTTATTGGTGATATTGCAATGGAAAGTCAACATGTTGAATTTAATCTTTTATGGATTGAAAACTTAATAACTGCACATGGCAAATTCATAACTAAAAATAAACATACTTTTGCAAAAGGACTAAGATCTATCCAAAGATTCATAAGTAGAATAGTCAAAGATATTGTTGATTATGGTTACAAGATTAATTATTTGAGTGAATTTTTACTTGTATCTATTGACACCAATCAACTAACATTGAACAACCAAGATGAAGATGGTGATGTGATCATTGAAGATGTTAGTGAAGAAAAAGCAAAGGATGATGGTGAAGAAGAAGAAGAGGAAGAAGAAAGTGAAAATGAAGACGACGATGAAGAAGGTTGGTTTGGACCAGGTGAAGATGGAAAAAAATATAATGATAACTTTTCTAATTCTGACAGTGATAGTGATGAAGAAGAAGTTGAAGAAAGTGATTAATAATAATCAAAGCAAATATATTTATATAGAAATTATTTAATTATCTAATACTAAAATTGTAAATTTTTATGTTTTTCATTGATTTAAAAAGTTTTGGCACTGTAAAATTTTGAGTTGACTAGTCGAGCATGAAAACTTCATTTTTTTTTTTACTGATCTTCTTCCCTTTTATATCTTCTTAACTACTTTCATTTCAATAATAATTCCTTATAGGATGGATAACTTTGAATAAATGACAGTAGAATCAGAGACAAAATTATTGAATAGAATCCATGTATTTTTTGAAACTGGAAATGGTGATCCAAATGTGTTAATTTCTGATCTTAGCGAAATAATTGAAATGACATCCATGATGATGTCTAACGATAATATGTGGGATTATTGTGTGGAATTGGCTAACAATAATGAAATCTGGATATCATTGAATTTGATTCTTAATGATACTTTAAATGTAAATGAATTAGATTTCACAATTGATCAATTGCGTATTATCAAAGGTATTGTTTTAATGATAAGAAATCTTTTTATAACCATTGGGAAAGCTTCTAAAGAAACACAATTAGAACATTTAAATTTAGAACTAGTTAGACATATCGGGGAAAAGATAATTTCAATTTCTAAATTTGAGACAAATGAAGAAATCATATTGAAAAGTTTAGATATTTCAATTGTTTGTTTTCATTGTATGTTTAATTTTATGCAATCAAGTCATGATAATAAAAATAATGAAGATATTGAAAATGATATAAATTTATTAAATGATATATTAGTTGTACTACAGTCTTATGGTGATAGTTTTGATATGAGACAAATAATGCCTCAATTTAAAGCATATTGTATGATTCCTGAAAGTAGATCAATAGTAGTTGATAATGATTGTTTAATCTTTAAAAATTTACTCAAATCTTTAGCCAGAGTTATAAAATTTAATATCTTTACAGACATCGAAGATTTGAAAGAAAATCATAATGATAAATATGAATTATTATTAGAGTTATCACATATATTAGTTTATTTATTTCAGGATGAAAAAATTGGGAATTCAATATATAGAGTTGAAAAAAATAAAGAGCCTAAGGATGAGAACATGATTTTGTTATATTTGGTAACAAGCCAAATGACATGTAGTATTACAGATTCTGAACTAGAGACTGAATGGAAATGGGATTATCTTGCGCTTGGATCAATCTGTTTGGAGTTTTATAAAATATATTATGAAGAGAGCATTAAATTACTGGAATGCAAGAATAATTGGGATTTAAACAAGATAAACGAACTCAACATTGTTCATAGAAAAATAATATCTATACTCGATATTATCACTAATTTATTACCATATGAGATTTTTAAAAAGACATTGAATTCCTATAATTTTATTAAAGATTTAATTGAATTTTTGAAAATAATCGAAAAGAATACAGAAAGAAAAAGGTTAAAGGATTCAACAGAATTAGGAAAAGATAAAAAGAGTTTCCCACAAGTTAAAACCATTATAATAGAAATCATAACATATCTTGTACATTCTGATTTTTCGAATCAAGAAAAGGTAAGAGAATATGGAGGTTTGGAATTGATTCTAAATAATTGTAATTTAGATATCAATGAACCTTTTATTAGAGAACGATGTATTTTATGTTTGAAATATTTACTTGAGAATAATTCAGGTAATCAATCCTTTATTGCTTCATTAGAAGCGAAAGGTATGGAAATAAATAAAGACAATGAAAAAGTATTGGAGAAATGTGGTTATGAAATTGATATTGTTGATGGTAAAGTTAAGCTCAGACAACAACCTGCTGCTATAGAAGAGATAAATGAAAAAAATGAAAAATAGAGAGTGATTTATAAATATCGATGTTCATATTGCATATATAATGAAATTTATAGTGTAATATAAAATAAATATTTTTCAGGCAGTGCAAAGAAAATTTTTTTTTCCTTTAATTTTTTATTTTTATTTTTATTTTTTTTTTCACAATTTTTATCAGATTCATAGACCAAATTAAGAAAAAAAAACTATACAATATTATTAGTTTTTGTTTCTTAAGTTAATATTATTTAAGTAAGAAAAAGATTACTGACGAATATGGCGAAATATAGAGAAACAAGTACTGCCGTTGGTGTTGATTTAACTAAGGCTTTATCTCATGGTAGTTCAGGAATTAGAAAGAAAATGAGAGATATAAGCAGATTATTGAAAAGGGATAATTTAGCAGCAGATATTAGAATTGCTAATGAAAGAGCATTGAAAACACTTCAATTAGAATTAAATAAAGTTGGAGAAGATCAAAAGGAGAAAAAACTTGCTATTAGATATCATAAAGTTCGATTTTTTGAGAAAAAGAAAGCTAAAAGATTTTATTTACAAAATAAGAAAAAAGTTGAATTATTAGAAACTAAACTTAAAGATGATAATATAAGTGAAGAAGAAAGTAAGAATTTGAAGAAAGAATTAAAGAAATTAAGAAGAGTTTTAGAACATTGTTCAGTTGATCTTGCATATGTTTTAAATTTTCCAAAAAATGAGAAATATATATCACTTTATGTTAATAACAATGAATCAACAAAGGATAGATTAGATGAAAGAGCTAGAAATGGTCTTAAAAAGACCAACGAGAAAAGAAATGAATATAAGAAACTTTTTGCAGATCAATTAAAGAATGGTACACTTGGAATAAGTTTAGAAGAAGAATTTAATATTAAAAATGATAATAACAATGGCGTTAATAGTAATAATAGTAATAATAAAAAAGCCAAAGTAAGCAGTAAAGTACCAACGGAAAATATAGATGATGCCGAAAAAATTAATGAAGATAATGAAGAAAAAGATGATTTCTTTGAATGAATTAATTGGTATATATAGTCATTATTTTATTATTTATTTCATCAATTTATACAATTTTATAAAATTAAGTAAGCAAAGGAAGGAATAAAGAAAGAAAGAAAGAAAGAAAGAAAGAAAGTAATACATATATTATGTTATTAATTAATTATATGTATTTAATTAAAGTGGTAATAAATTTGTATCTAAATATTTGATATTTTTTTGAAATTCTGGATCGATTTCATCTTTTTTTAATAAACCGAATTGAATCATATCACCTATAAAAATACCGATTTTACCTAATGCATATTTTAAGTGATCGAATTCATCATCTAAAGTAGGTTTTGAAAATTCGTCATCACTATCACTATCAATATTTGAATCATTAGAATTTGTATCATTATTATCTATAATTTTATATTTTTCACCATTTGGACCTAATTTAAATTCAATCTCTGATGAATTATTTCCTTGTAAATAATTTTCCTGTGTTTTAGAATTTTCTTCATCTTTCTTATTTTCATTATCAAATTTACATTCTTCATTATTATTAATTGAACCTTTACTTATAATTGCCCATAAAGCCCAAAAAATTGAAGAAGTTGAACGCCAATAAATTGTTTCATTATACAAATTTGTAACATTTGAAGGTAAATCTGTTAATTTGATTGAAACAACAGAAGAAGATTTATTTAAAGTTGGTTTAAAATTTAAAGAATTTGAAGAAGATTGTGGTATAAAACTTGGAGTTGTTGAACCAGGTATATATTGAATATAAGAATTTAAATAATTAATTCTTTCTTCAACTGAAGGATATTTTGATTCATCTGTTTTATAATTTGAAACTGGATCATTATAATCATACATCCATTCAGAGAAATGATTTGTAATATCATAAGCTGGTGGATTTGGACCTGCATATTCAAAATCAATTACTGTTAATCTTGTATCATATTTATAATTTGTATCTGTTATAATTGGTAATTGATTATTATTAGTATTATTATTATTATTATTATTACTATTAATTGATAAATTATCTAAATTATTTGATAGAGATAAAGAAGTAATTTCATTATCATCAATTAAATTATTTAAATTATCATCATTATCATTTTCAGACATTGAAGATCTATCAGATTTATTATAAAATAATAAATTACCATATTGAGCATCATTATGACAAAATTTTAAAGAATTTTTCAAAATTTCTAAATTTTTATAATGAGAATAAAGCCAATTTTTATAAATTAAAACTAATTTTTTAAAATTTAAAAAATTAATTATAAAAATATTTTTTTGATCATTAAAATTTGAATTTTTAATTAAATTTTCAACAATTATTAACCATTTTTCAATTAATAACCAAGATTTTGGACCATTATTAAATTCATCATAAGTTAAATTAACACCATAATGAAATTCTTTCATTCTTCTTGCAATCATTCTTGAAATTTTCGCATCTCTAATTTGTAATTTATTTAAAGTAATTGAATTATTTAAAAATTCTTCAAATCTACCATTATTAAAACAACCTAATAATTTTGGACCAATATTTTTTTTTGATAATCTAATTAAAGTTAATAATTCTGAATTTCTATCAATTATATTTTCAACATCACCATATAATCTTAATAATAAAGGATAATAATTTTTATAAGTAATTTTATAAACACAATTTGTCATTGCACCACTAATTCTATCTAAATGAATTAATTTATAATTTGAAGTATTAATTTTTCTCCATTTTGGAATTTTTAAAGATTTAATTACTGATAAGATATCATTTTTAAAAAAATCTAAAGGTAATGAATTGTCTAAATTAACATTCAAAATATTATCAGTAATTGAAATATCATCATCAAATAAAGAATCATTATTATGAATTGAATTGAAAGATTTTCTTCTAATACTATTAGTATTAATTGTATTGTTATTACTATTATTATTATTATTATTATTATTATTACTATTATTACTAATATTTTTTGACTTTAAATTTAATGAAGTTGATGAATGCCTTGCAATTAATATAGGTGAAGAAGGAGTTGAAGATTTTCTCCTTGCAAAAGTTGGTTTATCCATTTTATATGATTATTATTATTATTATTATTATTATTATTATTATTATTATTATTATTATTGTTTTCCAAGAAAATAATTAAATAAGTAAAAAAATAATCAATAAATTAATTAACTGAGTAATTAATTAATTAATGTTAGTATTATATTAATATTATAAAAAAAAAGAATGATAACTTTATAAAGTAAGTAATATCAATTTGAAAAATTTTCAATAACGGAAGTAAATCAACTATTAAATGGAAAATTTTAAGGATAAGTTTATAAATGAAAAAGGAAGTAAAGACCAAGAAAAAATCGAAAATCAGGTTAACTTTGAATCTATTTCCAATATTGTTATTGTTTAAAGAAATTACAGTGAAATGGGGAGAGACATAGTAATTATATAGTGCAGGTAAGTAATATTTTAAATATGTAGGGCGGTGAAATTTTAAAATTGAAGGAAAAGAGAAAAAGAAAAAAAGAGAAAGAAAATTATTTTTTGTTGCATGTGAAAATGGTCAATTAAATTAAAAAAAAATAAATAAAATAAAAAAATAAAAAAATAAAATTTCAGCGCGCTTCCCTGCTGCTCACGTGACTATGACGTAAGATCGATCGATCGATTCTCTCTCTCTCAAAAATGAAAATGAAAATGAAAATGAAAAATGATCCAACAAAATCGAAAAGGCGAAAAAAAGACAAAAAGGCGAATTTAATTTAAAAAGCTGAGCAATTTTCCTTGTTGAGTAAAAAGACAACAAAAAAATAAATAAAATAAATAAAATAAATAAAATAAATAAAATAAATAAAATAAAGAAAGGGAAACAATTTTGTTATGTAGATTTATTAACCGTTTAAAATCTTTTAAAATTTCTTAACATTCAATTTGTTCCCCTTTTTAAATCCTTTTTAATTTACCTTTTTTACTCTTTTTTTGTCGATTTCCCTCATTTTTGTTTGATTTTACACACTTTTTTGTTACTATTGATCCCTTTTCCCTTCTTTTTTGCCCTTCTTCTCTTTTCTTCTCTTTTTTACTTCTTTTCATCTCTTTATATCTTCTTTTCCTCCTTTCCTTTCTGCAATACTTTGTTTACTAACTACATACACTCCTTTATTATATTACTAACTAAGTTCATTCAACATACATTAATCTTGTATGTTCAAACTCACCCTAAGTCTCTCCTTTTAACATAACATTATACATATTTATATATCCATTAGATCTATACTATTTATCTTATAATAATATCATATTATTAAGATATCATAATTAAATACCACAGTATTAAAATATCATTGTTTTTTTTTGCTATTTTTCTTAAATTACTACTATATTACATTTCATTATTTAACATTACATTACATTACATTATATCATATCATATCATATCATATCATATCATATCATATCATATCATATCACATTATATTACATCTTGGTTTTTCTCCTAATTTAATTTAGCTTTCATTTCAATATTTACATTTTAATTAAATTTAATAATTTTTTTTTTGCTCTATTTCATTATATTAAAGAATTAAATATATATACATAAATATATATATATATAAATAATATATATATATATATTTAATAATGTTTCAAAATTCACTACCCAAAGATGATAAATTAATTATTTCATTTTCTTTACCTTATCAATTTTATTTAAAACCTTTTAATATTATTCATGAATATTTAATTCATTCAGATTGGAGATTTAATAATTTAATTAATAATTCAAATAATTCATTTGATTTAAATTTAAATTCAAATTCAAATTCAAATTCAAATTTATCTTTATTAAATAATAATAACAATATTAATATTAATAATAATAATAATAATGATAATAATAATTCAAATAATTTAATTTTTGATAATTTAAATAATTTAAGATTAATTGTAAATAATTTAAATGAATCATATGCTTCATTTGGTATTATAATAATTTTAAATGAATTTAGATTATCTGAATTAAAAATTACAATTTCAATAATTGGTAATAATAAATTTAAAAATGAAATGATTGATATTAAATCAAAAATTTTACAAAATTTTTCACAAATTTCAAATTCTTCAATTATTTTAAATAATTTAAATAATAAATTTTGTTTTAATTCTTTAAATAATGATTTAAAATTAGATTTATTAAATTTTATTTCAAATGTTTCAAATTTTAATAAATGTTCAATTTTTATTGAAAATTTAAATTTAAATAATGAAAATATTAATAATAATAATAATAATTTAGAATTTAAAATTTCAATTATTGGTTTTAAAGATCAAGTTAAAGTAACTGAAAATAAAATTAATTTATTTATTGATGATATGAATCCTCAATTTTTTTCAGATTATTTAGAATTATCTTCAATTTCAATTTTACCTTTAATTTGTGGTACTGATTTATTTACTTTAAAAAGAATTATTAAAGAAACAAATTGTAATATTTATTTACCAAATTTACAACCTGAACTTTACTTTAATAATTCTTTAAAAATGGAATTTGGTAATCCAAAAATATTTTTAACTGGTTTAAGATCTGAAGTTTTATTAGCTAAAAAATGGTTATCTGATTTAATTTTAAAATATACTAAAAATCCTTTTATTAAACAATTATCTTTATTATCAATTAAAAGAGAATTTTTAATTTTGGATCAATTAATTGAAAATAATGGTGATTATTTTGATAATTTAATGTTTCATAATTCAACTTATATTTCAATACCTTCATTAGGTTCAATTAATTCAAATACCTCAACTATCACTGCTAATAATATTAATAATAATAATAATTTAAATAATGAAATTGGTGATATAATTAATTTTCAAGGTAATTCAATTGAAGAAGTTGAATTATCAATTAATCAATTTGTTAATAAAATTTCAACTTATTATTCAGAAAAAGTTGAATTTATTTCAAAAAATTTAGATTATATTATTGATATTAATAAATTATTAAATTTTAATGATTCTTTAGCTTTTAATTCAAATTGTTTTATTACTTGTTCAAAATTAGATAATAAATATATTTTTCAAATTTTAGGTAATTCTGATAATGTTAAAATTGCAACTAATTGTTTATCACAATTTAATTCTTATATTAATGAAATTTGGAAAAATCAATTTATAAAATTTCAAATTGAATTACCAATTAATGAAAAAGATTTTATAGCAGGTAAAAAAAATGGTAAAATTATTAAAATTATTAATATGTCATCAGTTTCAATTAAATTATTACCATTTAATGATCATAATTTTATTGTTGAAATTTCTGGTAATGATTTAATTGATTCAATTTTAGGTTTAGGTTTATTTGAAGATGAATTACCAACAATTTATAATTTTAATGTACCTGAATCTTTTCATAGACAAATTATTGGAGTTGGTGGTCAAACAATTCAAATTATAATGAGAAAATTTAATGTTTTTGTTAAATTTTCAAATTCTTTTGAATTATCTGATAAAACTTTAGATAATCAACATTGTTTACAATCAACAAATTTTCAACAATCTTTTATTAGAAAAAATAATGTTATAATTAAATGTCCTTCAAAAAATAAATTTGAAATTCCATTAGCTAAAATTGAATTAGAAAATTTAGTTGATAAAGTTAAAAGAAATAGTTATTCATGTTCAATTGTAAAATTATCAATTCAACAATGGAAATTATTAACATCATCAGATTTTAATATTTTATATAATATTAATAGAAAAAAACCAACTAATTTTATAACTGAATTAGAGAAAAAAACAAATACTTTTATTGATTATCCTTCAATTGATGAAATTTCAAATAATTTATCATCAATTAATTTAAAAATTTTTGGAATTGAAAATAATTCAAAAATGTGTTGTTTGGAATTAAAAAAATTAATTCCTTATAATTATGAATTTAAATTAAATAAAGATTCAGATTCAAAATGTCTAGATTTAATTAATATTTTAAAAATTGATAAAATTCATTTATTTAGATCTGATAATTTAACTCAATTACAATTAAATTTCTTAAATAATATTGTTGTACCAATGAAGTTATTATATAATATTGAATTATCTATTAAATTAAATGATGATTATAATTCAATTTTATTATTTTATTATCCTCATGCTTTTGGATTTACAATGAATATTACAAATCCTGAAAGATTATCCGAACAATCACAATCTCAAATAATTCATTCAAATTCTTTCAATCAATTAATTTTAGGTATGAAGAAATTTTTAAATGACTGGAATTTTAATTTTATATCATCAAATATTTATAATGATGAATTAATATCAGAAGATTTAGGTTATCATCATGGAAATTCTTCCTCTTCATTATCAAATTCTCCTTTAGCTCCAAATTTAACTACAATATCAAAATCAAATAATCATAATAAGCATAACAATCATAATAATCATAATAATCATAATAATCATAGTAATAGTAATATCCCTAATAAACCAATCTCAAAAAGTAATGACTAATTACGCTAACTTTCATTATATCAGTTAATTGTTTTTTTCAGAATTTAGATTTGTGTGTCATATGAATGAATAAATGAACGAAACACTTTCCTACGATTTATGTATATACGTTTTTTTATTAACTGTGATCAAACTTTTCGTTGTTTCTTATTCCCCATTTTTTTTTCTTTCATTTTAGTTGCTTGTTTTTATCCTTTTACTTTTTTTTTATATACAATTTATTTTACTTTTGTTGACTTTATACAATATTTAGAAATTATATGTGCTTTATATAAATATCTAGAACTTTAATGCTAAAACATTTTTAATTTCTTCTTAAAATTAGGTTATAAATCCAAACTTTGATGAATCTTGTTTAACTTTTCAGATAAATTTTCTTTATTAACATTTACAGTATTTGGAGGTTTAATAGAATTGTCATTTGAAGTAGTTTTAATGTTATTGATTTTTATCAATATGATTATTATTATTTTGATATTCTTCATTTGTAATATTACCACCATCAATACATTTTAAATCTAAATTATGATAATTATGTACAAATTTTATTCTAAACTCAAGTTTAGAGTAATCAACAATAAAATTTAATTTCGATTGACAATAAAAACCAAATGATGAATGAAATACTGATGCAACACTTTCATTTTCAATTTTAGAATTCAATTCAACAATTGGCGCATTTGTATTATTATTTGGTTCAATCCAATCCAATAATTTACTTTTCAATACACTTGGATTATTTTCACTACTATTTTCATTTTTATTTTTATTTTCATTTTTATCAGTGTTTCCATTATTTTTAATCTTGTCGTTATTTTCACCTATCAAATCAATTTTTTCAGCATCAATTCCAAACCTTTTAAATGATTTCTTATCTTCGGTACATTTAAACGATACGTAATATTTCCCATTTTTCCATGATGAAACATAGAATTTAAATTCTAAATCACATAAACTTAAAACATGTTTAATTCTACTAATATAATGAATTTCAAATGATTCAATTAATTCATTTTTAATTTGATCTTCTTGCTCAGCTTGAGTTGTTACTGAATATTTAGAATTTTCACTGATACTTTTCAAAAGCTCATTATCATTTTCATCCTCTTCATCTTTTTCAATATTTCCTCCATTGTCAAAATCATCACCACCAACAACAACATCATCATTGTGACCTTGATCTTGTCCAAGGAATAACTTCTCGTCTTTGTCAACTTCAAATTTCCCATCTTCGTCTTTAAATTTATCCTCTATTTTATTATTATTAAAATTTAAGGAAGTTGATCCAAGTAATGCCTTGGGTATTGTAAAATTATCAATCTGAACAATTTCATCAATATCTAAATTCTTATTTTTAACATTATCATAAACATTTTCTAATATTGTACTAAAATCAATATATTTCTTCATGATTTTACCCTTTTTGATATATTTCTCAATATTTTTAGGTATCATTATAACTTTACTTTGGTCATCCTTTTTGTGTATCTTCTTTGAAAGTTTATTGTTTAATTTATATAAATGTGTCTTCCTATATTCCTTTAATTTATTCCTACATGATGAGCATGTTCTAAAATTTGTTATTTCTAATGCAGTCGAATCTGTAACTCCAACAGTTCTTTTAATCTTACACCTACTGCAAGTATCAGTCATTGAATAATATGATTGTGGTTTAATTTAGGTAAATACTTAAGAATTTAATAGTTAAGCTTTCTGTGTATGCTGCAAAAACACACATAATTTTCCTTCACAAAAATGACCACTTACCAGATCATACAAAATAAAAAAAATATTTCTATGTGAGGAAAAATTAAAATTTAAAATACATAACATGAAATGGTTATATTTATTTTTAAGAGTATCAAATTCAGTATTGTCAATATTTATTCATATACCCATGTTTTTTTCTTATTGAAATCATCGTTATTCATTAACAAGATACAATGAGTTCATCGTTATTATTACCCAATCCTTGCTTGCTTGGAATTGTATTTACAATTGCAACTCATGATGGGAACCATTTGGTTTTTCATTATCCACCAAGACCGAACGAATTTGGATTTCAAGCAACACCATTAGATATTGCTGAAGTTTCAAATGAAGTTGATGGGTTAATTGGATCGAGTGATTCTGAAAATTATGATGACGATGATGATGATAGATATAATGATGACTATGATGATGATTATGGAATTGATGAAAGTGATGATGATGATGATGATGATGATGATGATGATGATGATGATGATGATGATGATAGCGATGACGATAATGATTTTGGAAGAGATAGCGATTCAGAAAGTGTTGGATTGAAAAGTCATCGAACATTAAGTACAGAAAGTTTGTCAAGCGATAATATAAGACATCAACGAACGTCATCATCTTCAAATAATAAATATCAAACTGGTCGTGATTTGCTTGAATTACTTTATGAACGTGAACAAAGGAAGAAAAAGAAGAAACATTTACGAAGAAAGGAAAGAATTAAAGCACGTAAGGCGAAGGAAAAGAAAAAAACATTCGAAGTGATTGATTCACAATCAATGATCTCGTCATTGAAAACTTCATTAAGTGAGAACAAACACCAAACGGGTAATAGCACTATTAATAATGATAATAATGAAATTAATAGCAATGATCATAATCGAAAAGAGAAAAAAGAATATAAAATCGGTAAATTGTTTTCATTTGATCCAGAATTCATAAGTGACTTAGCAACTCCACCAAAATCATTATGTAATACTAGATTTGAATTAACTGTTGAAGATATGGTATTTTTAGGTTTACCAATTCATATTAATGACGATGGTAGTTGGAGAGTATCTAAGAAAAACAAACATTCAAGAACGAGAAGTCTTTCAACTACTCAGAGATCTAGAAAACAATCAATAATAGGATCAAATTATATCGATTCTAAAGCAGATAGTACATTAAATGATATTGACAATACTAAGGATAATCATAATAATAAAAATAATAATAAAAACGATGAAAAAGAAAATCTTCATGATGATCACATTGATTGCCATAATGATAATGAAGTTTTCCAATATACGGGAGATGATAAAATCAAATCAAAGAATGAAAATAATGAAAATGATTGTGGCATGTATCAATTCCATATGTTGTTTGTGATGAATCCACCCGTTGTTGAATATAATCATAGAATCGATGAAATGTTTCATTATATTATTAGTAGAATATCATTATTACTTCGTTATGAACAACAAAAGACAAATTATGTTTGGAATGAATCTCAGAAAATTTTAAAATTAAGAGAAGAATTAATATATTTACCGATTAAAAAACAATGGAAATCAATAATTGAACAATCATCATTAGCTAGACTGATATGTGAAACTTATAAAGCAATTAGTAAATCTGAAATTGTTAATATTGAAATTAACGGTAAATTAAATTCTTTTCAAATACCGATTAGGAAAGAATTTGTTGTATTACCTCCAAATTATATTGAATTACCTGAATGTTCAACATTATCATCAATTTCTCCATTTAATCAATTAACTGGATACGAAGCATCATCATCATTAAATCAATCTGATGATATAATGGCGTATTTTGCATTAATTTTATTAGATGATAGGGAACGAATAATTAAAGACATTAAAGCAGAGAAAGATTCTGTAATTGCAAGTTTTATTAGAATGATTAAACCGAATGAATCATTACAAAGATTATCAATTTTAAGTGGTTTAAATATTCAAGAAGTTGAAATGTTTGCCAATCATTTAGTTTATTGGAGGAGAGCTATGGCAATATTACCATTAACATCAAGAAGTATTTATGTAATTTCACCAATTGCACCAATTAAAAATATTTATAAGGATTCACCTGATTTTAATAGAACATTCCCTAATTTACCACCATTGCCTACATTTTTATCTATGATTTCTGATATATCAACTAATAAACCAAAGACTATAAGCAATATAATTCCAAGTAGAGATCATCGTGATTTATATATGGATGCAATTGCATGGTTATTTAAACATGGATATATTATTCAATTATATAAATTTTTATATTTAAAGATTACAAAAGAGATTAAAATTACAGTTGCTGAAGAAATTGAAATTGAAATTAAAAGGAAATTAGAATTGAAAAAGAAAAAAGATCTATTAAATTCGAATGAGAATCAAAACAATAATAATGGAAATAATAATCAAAATAAGAATAATGATGATAAGAATAATAATAACCATAGTGATGATGATACTGTTGATAATGATTTAAACAATGAGGGTAATAGTGATAATGATGAAGTTAACAATACTACTTTACGGTCAACCAATGATATTAAAAGTAATAATGGTAATAATGATAGTAATAGTAGTAGTAATGAAATTCAACTTAGTGATATCGATGATATTGATAATAATAGTGCTGATATTCAGAATAATAATAATAGTGATGATATTTTATTATCAGAGCGAGATATTCTTGATAGTAAAGTAAAAAGTTCGATGACGGATAATTCTGCTGATTTAACAAATGATAAATCCTCTAATAAGAATTATTTAGGGGGATCTAAGAAGAGTATTTCTTCAATGAGTCGATCAGCAAGCAAGTCAATGAGTCGATCACAATCTATGAAATTAGATAATACTGATTTTGAACATGTAATTGATACTATTAATAATATTGATATTAGCAAAAAGAAGATTGATGATAATAATAATAATATCAATGATCATAGTAGTACTGGTAACAATGAGGACAATAATGATAATAATAACAATACTAATAACAATACTAATAACACCAATAACAACAATAAAGATAATAACAATAACAATTCAGAACTACCACCATCTGAAGCTAATAGTTATACAAATTCTCGATATCAAAAGATTCAATTTGAAGAGGAAGAGGAAGAAGATACGATACTTCTTGAACCAGAATATGCATCATCACTTGAAAGAAGATGGATTGCAAAAGTAGTTGAAGGAAAACCAATTGAAGTATCTAATTTATTTTATAAGGTTCTTAAATACATGAATGGTAAAAATGCTCAAGAAGTATTTTTAATGCAGGAGAATATAAGTAGGAGTGATATGAAGAAACTGTGTGAGGCCATATCTGAAAACCTTGTTATTGTGAGACACTGGTAACGTAATGTTTTTAGAATAATTTTTGTTTTAAATTCATGATTGTAAATCCAAACCGTGCACCAGATGCATCAAATGGAAAAGAAAATTAGCGGAAGAAAATACACAAAACATGAAATGAGAAAAAAATTGATGATTTTGCAGTTTTTTTCTTCTTTTGCTGAGAAAAACGGCAACACAACAAAAACACAACAAAACAAAACAAAAACAGTTTTTTGCGCTACTGGCGTTTTACTTGATCCGGATTTTAATTATTTATTTTAATTATTTTATTATTTATTTTATTAATTATTTATTTTATATGCATTTTGTATTTTGCATTCATTTACGGATTTAATCCTTTAGTTTAGCTTTTCCTATTCTTCTTTAGTAAGTTTTCACACAACACATTTTCTTTCAATTTAATTCATACTTTCTGTTTGTGATATCCTTCGGGTTAGTTCGAAATTCACAACTATAAGGTGGTGTTTTTTTAAAACTTTTTTGTTTTCATTTTATCTTTTTATTCTCATTTCAGTGTATATCTTAAATGTTTTGCACAATAATTTACTATATTCCAATTTAATTCAATTAATTAAACCAATTTTTATAAATAATAACAATCAATTAAATTCATTATCTTTAAAAAAATAAGAGAGAAAAAAATAAACGGAAAATATGACATCTCCGAATCTCCGAAGTAATGGTGATATTAAAACCAACAACAATATTACTAATCATGTTCAAAATAATAATAATAATAATAATAAAAATAATGATAATAACGATCAAATACCCATTTCTTTACCAACTAATATAAATACACAGACTAATAGTAAATTTAATTACCGTGCTAAAAAATTATATGAAACAAATTCTTCATATTTTAAAGTTATGTTTCTTTTTGGAATATTACAAATAATTGCATTGGCTTTCTTTACAAGGGGTTTTTTACTTTCAAGAAATGTTTTACCAAATTTATCTGAATGTCGTTATCAACAAGAAGGTATCATAAATGATAATGATATTAATGATAATAATAATCAAAATGAATGTTTCCAACCACACGGATTCAAAAAAGCTGTTATTTTAGTTATCGATGCATTAAGATTTGATTTTACAATACCCGTTAATGGTGTCACTGAAAATTCTCCAGATTATTATTATCATAATCATTTTAACATTTTTTACGACACTTTTATTAATCAACCTGAAAATTCATTATTATTAAAATTTATTGCAGATCCTCCAACAACAACTTTACAAAGATTAAAAGGTTTAACAACAGGTTCTTTACCAACATTTATTGATGCAGGTTCTAATTTTGATGGTGATTTAGTTACAGAAGATAATTTATTAAGTCAATTATATTATAATAATAAATCTGTTGCTTTTATGGGTGATGATACTTGGATCTCAATGTTTTCACCATTTCTTAATCCAAATTTAACTTATCCTTATGATTCTTTAAATGTTTGGGATTTACATTCTGTAGATAATGGTGTTATTGATCATATATTTCCATTATTAAAAAAAGAAAATCAATCTGAATGGGATGTTTTAATTGGTCATTTTCTTGGTGTTGATCATTGCGGTCATCGATATGGACCTGACCATTTTGCAATGAAAGATAAATTAATTCAATTAAATGAAATTGTTAAAAAAGTAATGGATGAAATTTCTGATGATACTTTATTAGTTGTTTTCGGTGATCATGGTATGGATTCAACTGGTAATCATGGTGGTGAATCTGATGATGAAATTGAAGCTGCTTTATTTATGTATTCAAAAAATAAACATTTTAAACATTTTAATAATGAAAAATATGATATTTCAAATCTTGGTAAAAATTATAGAAAAGTAAATCAAATTGATTTAACTCCAACTTTAGCAATGCTTTTAGGTATACCTATACCTTTTAATAATTTAGGAGCTCCAATTGCTGAAGCTTTTATGATTGATGAAAATTCTTATTCAATAGCATCGATGTTAACTTCTTCTCAAATTAATAATTACAGATTAAACTCAAATGAATTAAAATATGATGATGAAATTAATGATATGTATATTAATATATTTGGAAATTGGACATCAAATAAATTTAATCCAAAAGATTCATCTCTAATTGATGAAAATTATAAATATCAACAATTTTCCTTAACTAAATGTAAAGAACTTTGGGCAAATTTTGATGATCTTAATATTTGGATAGGTATATCCCTAATTTTACTTTCATTAATTGTACTTATAGTATATTCTAAATTAGTACCGTCCGTTGTTGTATACCAATTAAATCATCAATGTTTCGTGGCTTCATTAATTTTAATACTCGTTTATTGTGCATTATGTTCATCATTTTCACTTGTTTTTAGACCAGAAGGTTTACCTTTAAATTGGGCTTTAATACTTGGTGTTGCATTAGGTATTGCAAATGGTATATTAGCTCCAATTATGGATAGATATTCAATTTTTTTCTTAATCTTACAAGTAAAGGAAAATTTGATTCAAAATGGTTGGACTTATTTTGGAGTTTTAATAATTGTCATGCATTCTTTAATTTTTGCATCTAATTCGTTTATTATTTGGGAAGATAAAATTGTTTCTTTCTGGTTAAGTTCATTTGCCTTTTTAGCATTTTTTAAATCTTTTCAAAATAAAGAGAAACATAAACAATTTATTGGAGCTTATCATTCTTTAATGTTTATGATATTTACACGTTTAACTTCAATGATTACAATTTGCAGGGAAGAACAAGGTGATAAATGCGTTTCAACTTTTAAAATGACTTGGTGGTCAATTGCATTACTATATCTTTCTGCTTTAATATTACCAATTATAATTAAAACTTTTTATAAAATCTCATATTCTTATGAAGGGTCTGCCTCAATTTGGATATCAAAAGGTTTAAGGACAATTTTATTTTTAATTGCAATTTTATGGACTTTAGAATATGTTGAAAATGATGGATATTTAAATAAAATTTATGAAATACCTCTTACAGCCGTTAAAATGCTACGTATTACTATCGGTAGAGTTATTTTAGGTGTTTCATTATTTGCAGCTAATTTTGGTTGGAATTCAGGTCCATTATGTATTAAAGTCGAATTAGAACAACAAGAAGTGATAGTAGATGATAAATCAAATAATAAAAATAAATATAAGAAGAATTCTAAAAATACTCAACAAGTTGAAATGAGAAAGACTGCTAAAATTGTGGGATATAGTAATGTCTATGGATCTTCATACTTTTTATTTTTTATCAATATTTTATGTTCAATATTAGTTGTGTCTAAACCTTTAGGTGGTGTATCATTATTTTTCTTAGTTAATCAATTATTAACACTATTTGAATTGGTTGATTTATTAAATATACGTACAAATTTAATATCGGTTGTTGTAATTTGTTTACTTGGATACCTTCATTTCTTTTCAACTGGTCATCAAGCTACATTACAAGCCATTCAATGGGAAATAGGATTTATGTTTACTGAAACAATCACTTTTCCAATTACACATTTAGCAATTATATTAAATACATTAGGATCATTTATCTTGACAGCTATTGCTGTTCCTTTATTAATTTTATGGAAAATTCCACCAACTAATAAACCTGTTGCATTAAGTTCAAAAATCGCTGAAGCTTCAATGACAATGCTAATTTATCAAACAAGTTTAACATTAGTAACATTAATTATGACCAATAATCTTAGAAGACATTTGATGGTTTGGAAAATTTTTGCTCCAAGATACATGTTAAATGCTTTGATCTTAGTTTTACTCAATGTTATACTGACATTTGTATCAGTAGGTTATTCAAGTGTTAAAGTAGTTTCAAGATGGTATGAAGTTTTTGGTACTTAATATCATACTGTAACCTATATATTATTATTATCATTATTATTATTATTATTTATTTATTTATTTATTTATATATTTTATGTGTGTATAATACTCACTATCTAATTTACTACACATACTTTTTACAATTATTCTGTTTATAAATACAATACTTAATAGTGAAGAAGTTAACTAAATTTACATATTTAGAAAAACTTCATTACCTAAAGATCCAAAATCATCATTAACATTATCATTGTTGTCGTTATTGAAATCTGCAGATTCGTATAACATATCATTATCAAAATCAAATTGATTAAGATCCGATGATTGTTTCTTACTTATATCATCATCATTGTCTGCATTGATATTATTTTCATTTTTATCAATATTATTATTATCAATATTACTAGTTATAGTAGCAGTACCAAAATCTGAAGTTGGTGGTAACTGTGATTGCGGTACTACAGCATTTGTCTGAGTAATCTGCTGTTGAATTTCTTGTTTAGAACTAATAACACTATTAGTTTGTTGACTTGACAATGTACTATTAGCTTGTTCAATACCTTTTGTTTGATTTATTAAAGAATTGGATGTATTCAGTGTTGAAATATTGTCACCAAAGATATTCTGCTGATCATTTTGTGGTATTTGATAATCTTTGCTATTATTATCAGGTATCGAATTTATATTTTGCTTTTGTTTTCTGTATTTATTATTGTATTCATCTAACGATATTCCTACTTTGATTGTATCAAACATACTTGTCTTAAACTGTTTTATTTGGTTTTCATCAGTAAATTTGATATTAAATTTTTTACCAATGTTAGTTTCAATTTCGTTTAATTCTGAGTCCAATGCATCAATCGATTTAGCTGTAAAATTTAAAAAATTATTACGCAAATCATCTATGAGTTTGATATTATATTTCAATCTTTCACCAAGATTCGGTGATTTACCTAAATCTTCTTCTGCTGCTTTTTTTGATTCATTTAATGAATTCTCTTGCATTTTCATGGTTCCTAAATCTCCGAATAAGAAATCTGTACGTTCTTTAATATTTTTACGAGAATTTAAGTAATCATCAATTATTTTTGATTCTTCTGTTTCTTCAGGACCTGAAACTTGTGTATCATCAAAATCTGGATCATAATCACTTAAGTTTTCATCAATATCATTTTCTTCTTTTTTGTTGGTTTCATTTTTTTCATTGTCCTTTTTATCAGTGGTAACTTTTTCATCATTAATCTTTTCAGTAACTTGAGTTTTTTGTTCAGCTTTCAGTTCAGTTTTTGGTTCAACTTTCAGTTCAGTTTTTGGTTCAGTTTTTGGTTCAGTTTTCGGTTCAGTTTTTTGTTCTTTTTTAACATTTTTCAATAACTCCGCCTTTTTTTTCTCATATGGCATACCTTCAACAAATGCTATTGGAAACAATCGTGGTGGTATTATCTTATCTGTTGGAATTGGTTTAATAATTATATTTTCAACTAAATCATTTAGCATTTGATATTTAGTTAAAAAATGTTTTCTTGGAAAATAAATATCAACTTCATCATTCATCATTGTGGCCTTAAGCGGATCTATTTTAGGAATAGGAAATTGGAGAATAGAATGACCATCATTAAGAGTATTTTGATTATTGCCTAAATTTGATGTTTTGAATGTTGGACCAAATGAAAATGTATTTGAGGAGTGTACATTTTTTTGTTCCTCTGTAGGATATGGTGCAGTTTTGTATGCAGCTTTTCTAGATCTTTTTCTCCTTTGTATAACTGCCATTACTGTGCTTTGATTGTGTATATAGATGGAAACAATAGTTATGTTAATCAAAAACAAAAGCTGTAAACAACCAAGACAGAAAAAATAGTAGTAACATTTCTTATTCATGAAAACACACAAATTTCAAGAATTGCGCGGCAATTCGGCTTTGTCTACAAATGCGTTTGAGTTTGTTTATCGTTTTTACCAGTTTATGAGATAGTATAAATAAATAAAGTATTGATGAACAAGTGGACTACATACATCAATATACATTTACAAAGAAGATATGTCTTCTGTTGAGACAAATGATATTATTGAAAGTTATTTGGATAGGGATTTAACAGAGGTTTTTGGCGAACATGGTCTTCAAAATATTATTTCATCTGAGACTAACAACGAATTAACTGCCACGGAGATTGATTTATTGGCTGCTTTGATTCAAAGGAAACATGAGAAGAGTGCTATGGAGCGAGTTAGAAAAAATATCATGTTATTGGAATTTCGAAATATATATGAACCTGAAGATCTGCAAGAGAATATAAATGATGATGATGATGCTGAAATTGAAAATTTTGTTGACAGATTAGAGACTTTGCACAATAATTTACAAGATAGCATCAACTCTTTAGAGAAAGATAGGAAAAGCGAAATCAAAAAAATAGAGAAATTGGTAAGTGAACTAGATAACAACAACCCATTCTCCATGAAGAATAACTCAGATATAAACTACGATAATTTATCCAATCAAATCAATACTTTTAACTTAAATCTAGTAAACAAATAGGAATACTTTATTAAATATATATATCTGGGTCTATTTCTTCTACTCCACTGGACATACTTTTATCTAAATATTGAAATGATTCAAATTTCCAGTTCAATGCACATGATAGATGTATCATTTCTCCATGGCCACTGTTTTTACCTATACCACCGGTTTTTAATGATGATTTTAAATAAACAAGTTGTGAAATACGTGAATGTACAAGAGCCATTGAACACATTGTACAAGGTTCATGTGATGTATACACATGATAATTTAGACATAGATAATTATTAGCTTCAACATCCTGAATTTTTCTCTCATTTCTTTCTTTCAATTCCTTTTCTGCTATTTCTGCTATACAATCCATTATACAATGTTTTATTGGATTAATTGACGTCCTCTCATCCATCCTGATGGATTTTATCTCATTTTTGAGAGGATCTACAAAAATGGTTACTATAGGATATTTCGCTTTCTATTCAAGAATTATGAGTATTAATGTTAGTATTGTAATTACTGAATAATATTACCAAGAAGAAAAATGGAATTACTTACTGTATCTCGTGATAATTCGAAAACTTGATTCATGTATTTATGTACTTTTTGTATATCAATTTTTTTGTATATTTCATTAAGATCTTGAACTAATGGGTTACCTTTCCATAACAATGGCCAATATTTTTGTGACCATTCATTATTAATTTCTTTATCAAAGGGTTTATTCATTGGTATTTCCTTTTTCTCTATATTTATATCTTCTTGTTGTGTAGCCTCCTTGATTAAATTTATAATATCATTCTTTGAATATTCTCCTTCAACTGGACATATTATTACTTTAAGTATATTTTCTCCATCAATATTTTCTTTACGCATCCTTTTCAAATGTTTTAGATCATCAGTGGTTTCTTGAAATTTTGATTTAATTAACATAATTATTTTGGGTGATATCTTTGGATCGATATTACAGATCCAATATTCTCTCAAGATAGGTTTTGAATCTCCGATAGAAGGTGCCATTCTTTGAAGAACTCCATATAACACTTCATTCTGGTAATCGATTTGAAAAGACATGAATTTATCAGTTTGTTCAAAGTTGATAAGCCCTACTGAATGAAGATATCAAGAAACACTAGCACGTATAGCATAACTGAATAGATAAAAGTGAAACTAACACAGAAATAACATGAAAATTTGAAAAATTTACAACTGCATTAATGATCTGCACAGCCTCAACATGTTATTTAATATTTTTTGTTGATATCTCTTTTTTCTATACTTTTTAATGTTTTTTAATTGATCTGATATTTTATTAGTTCATGCAATGTTGATATAATCAATTTAATGTTTCTTTTGATAGACTATATTAAAGAGGCTGTTTCGGATTTCAGTAGCTCTATCTTTTTGGAATATGCTTGCGGGAGTTACTTTTCACAAATTCAGTTTATAATTTCAAATGTGCAATTAGAAAAACTTGAAACCAAAAGAAAACAATTCCCAACTGTTCTTATTTCAAAATCTGAAATATGCTATTTCAATGAATTTGTTGATTTAATATTGGAATATTCAATAGAGAAAAAAATCGATAATGTTTTGAGTATAGGTTACACTGATGGATCTACAGTAGATAGTACAAGCAGATTTGTTTTTAAAGGATATAATTCTTCAATCGATTTTTTGAAATCTAAACCAATGGAAATTATAAAAAATGTGATCGGATCTGAACTATTCATTAATCTTATTTGGAATTTTAACGCAATTTGGATTCCAACCAATACAATTATATGGGGCGAATATAAGTCTAAGTCTTATGAAAAGACATGTAAACAACCATGTATTAGTTTGAAATACATGCTTTATCAACATAAATCTAGATTAAGAAGAACAAATCCCGTTATTGAAGATCCAAAGGGTCTCTTCAATTATATTTTTTGTTATGACAAACAATCTAAAAACAAAATAAAAGATGACTCATCAAAAAGATTTGAACCTCCTAAAAGATTTAGGAAAATATACAAATTACTTAAAAAGATAATATTAAATCATAAATCACATTTCAAAGAATATCCTTATATTGCAGATCAAATATGCTCACAAAAAGAAGCACATTTTAATGATAATTTATCTCTCTGTGTTGAAAAGAGCAGAGTAATAAAATTCTTAATGACTATTATATACATGATAATACCAGTGGAATGTTTTGGAACGTCAAAAAATAGAACCATAATTATGAGAAATATCCCGAAGCTAATAAATGGAACCATTTTATCCAAAATAAAGATTGAAGATGCTATCAAAAATGTGAAAATAAATGATATATTATGGTTGAAACCAAGAAATAATGTAGCTATGACCAAGCACGAATTTATCAAAGCCAAAGTAATGTTTTCTTCATTCATCACATGGTTATTTCATTTTTTCATTTGCCGTATTATTGCTGCATTTTTTTATGTCACACAAGCCTCTCAAAAGAATAGACTTCTATTTTACAGACATCATATTTGGAGTAAAATCACTAAAAAATATTTATCAACATATATCACCAGGCATTTGATCAACACAAAAGATTCGGTTAACAACTTTAATAAACTGTCTACAAATAAAGATTATATTGGCAATTTATCTTTACAACCAAAAAAATCAAGCTTTAGACTTATAGTTAAACCTTTCAAGGGTAATAAAAATGAAAGTATAGAATATATGTTCTATCAAAAAAGAAAACTTAAGCCGATGATGCAAATATTGCAAAAAATAAGAATGAGAAATAGCTGTTCTTCTGTGAGTGATATTATCCACAAAATTTATAAATTTAAGAAAATTATTCTGGAAACAAACGAAGGAATATTACCAAAAATATACTCTTACAAGTTTGATGCCCAAAATGCTTATGATTCATTGCCTCATGATACCATTAGACAACTAATATCGGAACGGTTAGACCTTTTTACAGATAAAAATAACATATTTTTACAGCTATACAGTGAGATAGATAATGTTGGTCAATTATGAAAAAAAAAATGGGCTATTGCAGACAATGTATCAAAATTTTCATTGACAACTAGAAAAAAATACGGTCATAATAGTAAATATTTTTTAAAAGGAAAAAGAATAGTTGACACTCATGAAACCTTCAAGTTCAGTAAATCAGAGATATTGGATTTTGTTACAAAGCAATACAAAAATACTTGTTTCCATACAAACACGAGGTCATATTATAGGAAAGTTGGTGTGTTTCAAGGATTCCCCATGTCAGCATTAATATTCAATATCGCTTATGATTCATTAGTTGAAGAATTATATTCAATAATAGGAGATGCCAGAAATACTGTAATAATACGTTTGATGGATGATTTTCTTATATTAAGTACTAAACGAGATTGTATTGAAATATTAAGAAAACGGACGGCACGTTGTATTAAAAAATATAACTTACAAATAAATCGTGTTAAAACAATGTTTTCTACTACTGAACTAAATTTTGCTGGATTAAACATAGACATAGAAAAATTAATATGTTATAAAAAATTAGAGAATTATAATAATTCACCAATTGACACAACCTCATTCAGTCAAATCTATAAAAAATTATTAAGATATACAGAAATGCGTTTGAAAAATACAGAGTTATTTTGCATTTTATCAGATAAAAGTGAAAAAATTGGATGTCGTCGAAATGTAATGTATCTAGTAAAAGCTATACTTTTCAAATTTTGCAACTCATTCAAGTTAGTTAAAGCAAACGATTCATTTTCCGTATCATCGTTTTATCAATTTATAAGCCAACTATATTTCATTTTAAATGAAAAAATATCATTAATTGAAATTAACTTCAATTTTTCTCTCCTTTGGTCATACGCAATGAATCTACTTAAAACCAAAAAGATACAATAGAAACTGTGTAATGTAATGATTATATCTCTTTTCTGTAAAAAAAAAAATATAAACTCTTTAAACGATACCAAACGTATTTTTCATATGTTCTTGATCTTTTTCTTGACGAACTCGTTCTAATTCAGAAATACCACCACCATTTTTCTTTAACATGTCATTATTAACAAAATCTCCCAATTCTTCTTGAAATGGATCCTTTATTTTTAATTCTTTTTCCATCTCCCTGACACGCTCAGCTCTCATAATTGCCTCTACTCTTTCTTCATGATTTGGGTTGAGTGCATCAATTTCACCCATAACCAATTTAGAAGCATCTAATGGAGAAACGGTTGGATCAGGAACCGGTAATTTTGATCTATATGCTAATGAACCTTTCTCTAACTGTTTTGCACATGATACGATTAAATCAAAAGTTTCTTGAGCTGATTGGTAATCCTGAGCTAATAAACCCATAATTTCTTCTTGAGCTCTAAAAAATCTTTGATCTGCAGCAATTGTTGACATTTGTTTATTCCACATTGATTGTAAAGTTTTACGTTCAATCTGTGTATAATCTGTTAAAGATGCAAGTTCTGCCTTGGTATTTTTCATTTCTTTGGAAAGATGATCTAATTGTTTATCTGATGGTTTTATGTTATGTTTAGTAATATCACGTTTGATAAACTCAATAATATCTTGTAAATCATCTAATTTTTCAACCAAAGATTCACAACCTTCACTAACTTTATTTTTACAATCTCTAACATATGTATTTTCCGATGTATTTTGCGGTATTATGCCACATTCCTGGATTTCATCTACTGTTTTTATAGTATTGTTAACCATATCATTGATCTTCTTTACAGACCTTGTTTGATGTTGTTTTATTTTATTTATTTCATCTTGCAAATCATCAATTATCTTTTGATAATTACTGTTTTTCTCTAATTTCTTTTTCATATTCTTCTCATATTCAGCATCTGCAGATTGACGAGTTATTGGTGAAGGTGCACTAGGTTGAAACATTTGTAATTTCTCGATCCTTTTCAAAATTCTATCTTCCAAGTTCATGATATCATTTTTGACAGTTCCAATTTGTGCATCAACGTGTTTAAAGATAGCAGTTTGTATATCTGGTTGTTGTAATGATATAATACAACCATATTTAATCTCTGAAAATTCCTCCAATTCATATGCAATTGAATTAGGATCATCTTGAATATATATTTTAGGATACGTGGATATTCCAGGTGGTGAATATTTGAATTTTTGGGAGAATAGGATTTTCAAATTTGATAAAGTTGTTGGTAATGAAATATCAACTTTTTTCACTTCATCTTTAAATTTTAAAAATATTTTATTTTTATACTTATCTTGTGCATTTTCCATTGTTTGTGGTGGTGTCTCTAAATGTTGTGTAGATAAGTTCGAATGGTTACCTGTTAATGATTTAGCAGTACCATTTATTGCATCATTCTTTTCGGAAGTGTTAGTGTTAGTTTTGACGTGATCCTTTGTAGGTGATATGAATTCGTCTTGACCTACTGTTTCATCTATATTATCGAGATTACCGATACTTTTAGCTTTTTCAAGATCTTCTGCAGTAATTTGTGTATGAAATGGAGTTTTTGGTAAATTTGAAGTATCAAAAGGTTCAGGTATAGGTGACATTGAAATGATACTTGAAGTTTGATAAGCTGAAAATCTTTTTGAAGCTCTTCTCATTAAATCAGTATTATTCTGAAGCCTTGTAATTGCATCTTTTGAAGGTGTACGACCAAAATCAACTGGTGAATTACTAGATGAGGGTGGAACCAATTGCTGTTGTGAATTGGAATGCTTCAATGATGATACAGAAGATGATGTAGATAATGATCCTATCTTTTTACTCTTATCTTGATTACTAGGTTCCGCTTGCTTTTCCTTTAACATTTTCATCAGTTCGGCAACTGAATCACCTATTTGTGGTAAAAATTTATCAAGTGATGCTTGTGATGGTTCCATAACCAACGAAGTTTCCAATATTGAACGCACCTTACCTGGAATATCAGGAATATTTGATATATCAATATTTGCTGCTGTATATGATCTTTTTAAAGTTTTGTAGGCATCTCCAAATTTAACAAATTTAGAGGACACCTCCGATACACTTGATGTATGTTGAGCCCAACTAGTCAGTGATTGTAATAATGCCTTTGTGGCAGTTAATAAATGACTTGTGGCTGTTGCAATTGATGGTACATGCTATAATTAACGTAGTTTTTTTTTAGCAATTGAAATAATGTTAGTAAGTTAAAACCGGAAATATTTGTTAAAAAATAATGATAAACAACATACACCTCTGCTTCTCCTTGTAGGACTCTTACGTCCTGAAGTACTTCCACTAAGTTCTGACATTGTCAAACGGTGAATTGTAATTATCTAGCTGAGTGATAAAAAGTAGGTTGAAATCTGTGTTTGTTACCAAATCCAAGTTATCACCATAACAATACACAACCAATGATTGTCAATTAGTGAAAACATCACCAAGATTTGCAGAGTGACGAAAAAAGTAAATAGAAATGCCTTACGTAAGCCATTCTCGTTTTCCCTTTTTGTTTTTTTTTTGTTACTGGAACATGTTTTTTTCTCATATTTACAAGTTTGCAAAATACTACAATATCAGCATTTATCTATATTACTTTATATTAATATATAATATATTGCAGACAAGTATTGATATCTGAAGATCACTGATATGGATGGCTATGAATCAGTTGGTGATTCTCAATCAGAAGAAGAATTGGATCAGTCTATATCATGGAATTATATTGAAAATGAGAAAAACCGTTCTACGCGTAAAGCCAGACAATTGGATAAATTACTAAAAGAGCTAAAACCATTGAATAATGCTTTCAAAAATATACCTACAACTAAATCAAGGCACTATTCTTTTTCTAAGAATAATCAATTTACTGTTGTTGCAGCTGAATTTCTTAATTTGAGTTCAAAAGAAGAGCTAGATCGACTATTTTTAGAAGGATATTCAAAAATTGAAATAGAAAATATGCTGGAGAATAAATACCAAGAGAAAAAAAATTTTTTCACTGATTTAAATATTAAACAGCATAAATTTAAAAGAAAGAATTTTGATTCTTGGCGAACAATGAGCAATTCACATAGTTTATCCACTAATACGTTTATCTCCGAAGAAGAATTAGTATCCCAGATGAAAAAACCACAACAGTTACGACTAAAACGTATAAATAATAAGCCACTGAAAAAATATGAAACTAAAATAAATGAAAATAATATAACTAAAAATACCATACAGTCTACTGATATTTCAGAGAATAAAAAATCTCAGTTTGATGAAAACAAGTTTTCTAATATCCATACAAAATTAAAACCAACTAAACTTAGATTACCTAATATACCAAATGAAAGTAGTTTGATAAGAATACCTTCCACAGACGATGCAAATAATAGTAGCTTGTTAATAATTAATAAAACTGATACTGCTCAAACTCTTGAAACAAATATACATAATGAAATCACAATTAAAAGTACTGAAGATCGGGATAGTATCTTAGAAAGTATTAATAAGAACCCATCATCACCTATAATAGAATATCAAGAAAATACACCAGAGTTTATTGATAATAATGTAAATGATGGTAATATAGTTAGTGACAAAACTCAGAGAAAGATAGATGATGATATTAGTCAATTTAATTTGGAAAATAATAACGAAACTAATATAACAGAAAAAACTCATCAGCTTTTACCAATACAGCCAAGTGATAAAGTAACAAGTGATAATGAAATTTCTAGAAGCAATGATGAGTTAAGTGTCAATTCCAATGTTAGCAGTCAAACTGAAAGAAATAATACTGACTCTCAAATACCAGATACTCAGAAAGAATTGCAAGAGATATTTAGTGATGAAAAGAATACAACTGGTCTCTCTTCTGATAATTCAAAGATGAATCAGACCGTTCAATTAGTTTCGTCCCCGATCAGAAATTATAATAATTCAAATCAACCTACAAACGTATTTGGTAGAAGTCTAAGACATAGAACTATTGTAAATAGAAATCCTTATTTAGTCGATAGAGCTGAATATTTAGGTTTATCAACTAAATATGAACTTATTTCTTTGGCTGAAGATGGTAAAAGTGATGATGACATAATGAGGTTCTTAGATGGCAAATATCAAAAAAGAAGAAAGGAGAGAAAAGATAAAGATGTTGGATATGGTCCTTTCTCAAAAAAGTCTTTTTACGAGATAATGAGTGGGAAAGAAAAGAGCAAAATTGATTATGAAGTTAATAATGCAGATTCAATTACAGATTCATATCAATTGAATGCGGATGATTTTATTTCTGATCAAGAGTTTGAACTTTCCATGAATGAAGATGAAAGCAACATAAATGAGGATCTTGACGATACTAATAATATAATTAATTCCACTAATAATAAAAATACAATAAAAATTACTGACTCATCAAAAGATTACACAGCTCAGACTAATATAATAGATCGAAAATACAAATCATCAAGTTCAACCGAAAAATTTAGGGATTCCCCAGAATTAGACCATATGGTCCAGAAAAAGAAAAGAAAGAGAGTAACTAAAGACATATATCCAATAGAAAATGTCACAGAGAAAAGTAAAAGGAAGAAAAAATCCAGTAAAATCAACGAATTTCATATAAATAATGAATCTATAAAATCCTACCATGAAACAACAGACTTCAAACCATATTCCATGGACTTCTTAACTTTATCTGATGATGAAAACTTAGATATAAACACCAACGATAACAAAATAACAGATAACAAAATAACTATACCCCCTAAAGTGAAAGGTAATTCCAGCTCTAAGAATGAAATAGGTCACACTTCATCTATCAGAAAAATTTTGGGAAATACTCACATATCATCAAGAAAAGAGAAAGATACCAATGTTAGTAAAGGTAAGAATGGAACAACTGCTCCTAGATCTCATAAAGGTAAGGAGACAAATAAAAATGTTATAGGAACTTTTGCACCATTAGCAAATCCAAATTACGTGTTTAATAGAACTCCAAATAGTGGCACATATCAAGAGGAGATAATTGGCCCCAATATCATAGCAGAAATTAATCCTCAAAAAACTTTGGAATTTGATGTTGAAAACGCCAAAAATACAGGCATACATTTAAAAACTAATAATAAAGTTTCAGTTTCCTCGAATAACAATGACAAAAAAGATTATTTAAATAAAATACAAGAACTATGGCACAAGTACAGTGATTTGAAGATGATAGATCATCATAAATACAACTTTATATTGAATTTGAAGCCACTTGATTATAAAACTATGAAGGTGCCACATGCATTTTTGACATCAGCTCTATTTGTCAAAGCATTGTCTGAAAATGAAACCTTTTATCGGAATAAAAATATCATCTTAGAATTAACATCAACTAAAATAACATTTTATGTACCTTTGAAACCAGAGAGCACATTATCTCAAATTTCAGCATTTCATAATGTGTTACTCGGTGCTCTTCAAACTGAAACATTAGGTAAAGCTGAGATTAAACAACTGAGAAAATCATTGATACATATAATAATGATTTTATGTAATGCTAGTAATGATTGCCCTGAAATATTACCACGAATTGGTCTGGAAATGAATTCTTTTTTGAATAGATACAAAAAATTGACTGAAATCAACCAATTTATCTTTTGTATCTTTGCCCCATATTTCTTGATTTATATGAAGTTATTTCAAAAATTTTTGCCAGTGAATTCTGAATATGTTTCTAGTTTCCGAAATACGGAATCTTGGTTATGCAAAAAAATTGTTTCAAATATTTGTGCAATCTCATTCGAAAAGGTATTCATCTACTCTAAAAGTATTATGATTGAATCAATTTTTATTTTTCTGAAATGTACAAGTAATCCATGGTCTCACGTTGAAAGCTTGCAATATTCAAATGACATAGACTTTTTGAATATTTTGAACTTTCTCTATTTTTGCAACTCTCAAAATTCTGTCGAAATGGATTGGGAGATATTTACTACAATATTGAATAAATTAAGTGATGAGAAACATAAAAAAGAGGGAGATCGTTTTTTAATCAAGAATATATTTGCCTCAATCTTGAAAATTAACAGGGAACTTGCATGGGAGTTAGAGGACCAACTAGTTATAAGAATGTTCAGGTTACTGGCAGAATACAAATTTGAGAATATAGGTACCAATACTTCATCTAAAGCAACTATATACCCTAATATTCCAGGTACTGATTCTTTATGTGAAGATGATGGATGCCTCGATATTTACTTTAAGATTCTTGACATTTACACCAAACAGTATCTATCAGAAAATACAAAGAAATTAGTGGAAAGACTTATTCCGGTTAGATCAACGTTAGGTTACTCAGCAATTCAACTTCAAAATAGGGCTAAAGTGCTATTGATGATGGTCTATACATTTGATCAAGATTTACTTTCCAGTTTGGAGTCAATAATCAATGACATGATAAGAAATGGTACCTTATATTCTATAAAGTCAGCGTTAGCGTTAATCCGGACAATAGTTAGACAAACACCGAGACGACCATATAATATAGTTAGAAAATATTTACCTCAATTAATTAGCAAAATACACCATTTACCACCGGATAGAGAAGTTATTATTGCTATGAAAGATTTGATTTATAGTGTTAACGAATTACTCAATGGTCAGGATATCTCTCATCTGAAACGAATGATAGATTTTTTTGGCATTATCTTAAAGTTTAGGTATACTGACATAGATCCATCATTTGAGATTATCCTAAATAAATCATTTATTATAATATCACAACAATATGAATTTTTACAGGGTGTTGAGGTTTCCGATAAAGATGTGAACCGATTAAAGAAAAGTCTTGGGGAAGTGATTTCTCACGCAAAATCAAGATTGTTAGATGAAAAAATCACAAATACTAACGTTAATAAGTCATTAATACAATATTGGTTATTTTCCAGTATGAAGTGTCAGCTACCAGCCATTCAGTTATTATATACTGAGTGGAACTATTTTGGAAATGAGAAATGGCGAAATAAATATGAAGTTACATTTTTTTCCTATCTTATTCAAATGTTTGATGTTTCTAATATAAGGGAAGAAATTTTAATGATTTTCTTCAAGCATTTGCCAATGATATTTACCGATTTATCAACATTTCTTCATTTCATCATTAAAAAGAAAATTTTAATAATGGACAAAGAATTTGAAAACATATCAAGTCAAATGTTTCAATTCAAAAGAGTCACGATTACTATTAAATGTTTTACTGTTTTACTTAAAGATAAAAACGAAGAAATGATCTATAATGTTTTAAAATCATTCATTGTATCGCTTAAAGATCAAATGGCCAATCATGAAGCAAAAAATTATATTAGAGAGATTGGGCTTTACTTATTTACAGTTTTAAATGACAGATTTGATATCCCAGAGTGGGATTATTTAATTACAAAGTTAAAACTTGAAACGATCGAGGGATCGATTTCGAAGAAAATACAGTTTGTGGAAACTGTAGATGACTCTATAATTGTACTTGAAAAGTCATATATTACATCAATTTCAAGTCATTCCATTGATGAGTTTAACAAAACGTTTATAGAATTTATCCAATATCAAATCGAGAGAGATAAAACTCTAGATGCATTATGTGGAATAGTATCGTTTCATATAGAAATGATAATGAAAGGAAATATTAAACATTGGATACATTTAAGCCGCTGGGTATATTTACTTAGATATTTTTTAACTTTTCAGATGTGTGGTTTAAATATGTGTTCAATTACGTTAGTTTTTTGTGAACTTAGGAAACTAAAAGAAAATCTAATATCCAGCTACGAATATAGTTATTACTTTTATATGGTTTTACTTGAATTATATATTCTACTTGATTGGTCTATCGATAGGTTTATGGGATTCGATGATTTACAGAAGTTCATTGGTAACATTTGGTATTTTGCTGGAATGGATCCTCTTGTTACCAAAGACATTGACAAAAATATTAAATTACCATCGCTGATTAGTATTTCGGTTGATCAAAAATTGTTCCAATTATATCAGTTAAATGATCATATTTTGAACGAAGCACAGAAAAATCAAACACAAGATAGGGATATTTATTTGCTACAGGAGGAAATTGGTAAAAATAGAGTACACATTATGGAGAAATGTAAAAAAATCATCACTAAAGATGAAACAGTTGCCCAATTCGGTAATAATTGAATAAAAAGGGGATATTCAAAATAAAGTATATATTTTTTTTCAATTAGATAAATCATCTTTATTTAGTTTATTATATAATGGAATATATAAACAGGTTTTCATTCAGTGAATTGTATATAGCTATATATACATCCTCCCATAAGAGAAATGCAAAATAAAAGTAGAATAGCATCACTTAATGACAAAGTGGGTAGTGTTAGAAACATGATATCTGCTTTTGAACAAAATAATGGCAATAAGAGTAAAAATCCTGTTGAATCTCTATCAGAAAATAAAGATAACGACAGAATTATAATTGAGGGTGATTCACATGGCATTTTAGAAATTCAATATGTAGCAACAAACAATAATCATAATATTGCTATAACAAAAGATGAAGATAAAAATAATGTTGATGGTATTGATATTATTGAAAGTACTGATACTATTAATAGTATTGATCATAACAATGACATTAGCAACGTTGATAGCATTGATACTTTCAATAATGAAGAAAGCGCAAAATATGATGATCAGGTTAACAAATTAATTGAAGATTATCAGACAGAAGCAACTGCAAGTTCGAAACTAAATATTTCTGATATTACTAAAGACGTGTCGAGCTGTAATAGCTATATTATCAAAGATTTCAATGAAACAGGTGTCAGTCAAAAAACGGACAACCTAGAAGTTAATATTCATTCCTCAACGGTTATGTTTGAAAAAAACGATGAGAGTAGTGATAACCAAACTTCATCAATCTATCAAACAGATTCAGAAACAGAGAACAACAAAGTAGAGTTAAATGGTGAAAATAATAATTATAGTAGTGAAACTGAAGAATCCAAAAGTACTTGGAAAGATGGTGAACTTTTAATAAAAAAGTTTGGTTATAATTCTACAAGCACTTCAAATTCCACAGAAAATTCTAAAACCAAAAATGTCATTAATTCCCTCAATGATATATATGATAATGAAACATTAAAATGTAGAGACAGCATCCAGAGTTCTCCTAATTCAAAAAAGAAAGTATCAATTGACTGGAAATTTGGTGATATTGATGGCCTTGAAAGAATTTCAATGAAAACAGCTAGTGGCTCAGACCATACCAATAATACCTATAATAATTCGAAAAGTTTGACACCCTCAAATATATATTATATATCAAATGACAACAATATAATGGAAGGTACAAACGTTAGTTTGAAAGATCAACATTTCCCTCATAATAATAATGGCAGACGAAGATCAGTAAGCTTTAAAGAAGAAACTCCTCAAAGTCATTATTACAATGAAAAAGTAGGTGCTTCAAAAGGAAACAACAAAATTAACTCTAATCTGAATCCATGGAAATACGTATGTTATGGGATTCTATTGGCAGTTATAATATTATTTATGATTTCACTTATTTACAAAGAAATATTTTCAAATTCTAATCCACCGATTATTTTAACAGAATATGACATTATGGATTATTTTAATAAGATTTCCAATGATACTAGAGCCGTTTTATTTGATAAACTCGATAAAAAATTTAACATGACGATCACAAACAATAAAGTTAATAGAAATGGGAATGCACCTGAATATTTGAAAAATATATACCTTAGAGAAACAGATAATGATATTAATGTGAAATACAATTATTTTGAAAATATTAATCCAAGATTCAAATATGATGCAGAGATACAAAATTTGATGGAATCTAATAATTTAAGATTTATGTTTTCTGGAGTTGCATATGCTCCAGAAAATGTCATCGAACCAAAATGTGGTGCACAACTAAGAAATGTGATGTTAGATATAGCCCGGTTGTCAAAGATTACAGCTAGTGTTAAGACATATGGAACACAATGCAAACAATCTGAGTTAATTTTAGAGGCAATACAACAATTAAACTTGAACATGACTCTTGCATTAGGTGTTTGGATTGGTGCAGATGATACAATTAATGAAAGTCAACTGAATGAAATGAAAAGAGTAGTTCAAAAATACCCAAGAAAGTATTTTCGTTCTATTTTCATTGGTAATGAAGTTCTCTATCGTGGTGACAAAAGTACTACAGAACTTATATCTTACATCAACGAAACAAAAATATTTCTAAAAAGCATAAACTATGATGATTTGCCCGTGGGTACATCTGAGATTGGGTCTATGATTAATGAAGAAATGTTCAAGTTTTGCGATTTTGTGGGTGCTAATATTCATCCATTTTTTGCTGGTGTTGAAGCTCAATATGGCACCAGATGGCTTTTGAATTATTACTATAATGAATTAGTTCCGATTAAGCAATTTACAAATAGCACTGTTCCATTGATCATTTCAGAGGTCGGATGGCCATATCACGGGGGTAAATTTGGAGATTCTGTAGCAGGAAGTTGGGAATTTCAACAGTTTTTAAATGATTGGTTATGTACTACCCCTGCTGATATTTTGAATGAAAGTTTTTATTTTGAAGCCTTTGATGAACCTTGGAAAAATATTTGGTGGGATAGTGACAGAACTTGGGAAACTGAATGGGGATTTTTCAGCAAGGATAGAATGATGAAAAATCATATATATATCCCTGACTGTTCAAAATATAAAACCCTATCAGTAGATGATTTCAAATTGATTAAATTTGAAGAACCATACGCTGATGATGAAAATATAAATATAGATTAGCTTGATATATACAAAAAAACATCGACTATTTAATTTTTTATAGCTATTTAATTTCTAATTTATAATGATAATGTGTATTCTTTTTTTAGGAGTAATAATTATTGGGTTTTTAATTTTATTGTTGCAATAGTAAATATCTTATAATTCAACCAAAGAAAAATCAATGAGAGTGAAGCAAAGGAAAGAAGAACATTTCCAATTACCCATAAATCAGGAAGATTTGCAGGTGGTTCAATCATGAAATCGCAATATAATAAAATAGAAGCACTAATATAAAAGCCAATAATGATAGTTTTCCAAAACCAACTATGAGGTAAAACTGGTGTTGCATTTTTTCTATTCGAAACGAATGGTAAAATCAAATTTGTATATTTACGTACCCAACTTAAATTACCCATTAACCAATTACTTAAGATTCCTAAAACCATATATTGTAATACTAAACCATCTCTTTTTAATAATGGTGTCATTGAAAATAGACTAACATTACAAAACCAACAAACCATAGATATAACATCTGCATCAACTTCATTTAATAATAGCGTTATTGGTAGCCAAGGTAATAAAATTGATTTTTCATGAACTTGAAAAGAAAATAAATAGAATGACATGGAACAAGAAGCCAAACACCAAGCTAGAAGTCTTTTGTTTTGTGTTTTAAATATTGCATAACATGATGGTGATATTCCTACCAATGTTAAAAGTAAAGATAGTTTCTGTAATTGAGGAACTGTGAAAATATTTTTATATTTGACAATAACATTTGTTGCACACCAAAAATTAGAGACTTTATCTTCGAATATACCTCTACTAAATGGAAACATTCTAAATAATATTTGATTTATTTGAGGAAAACCACCAGCATAAATGAATGGACCAAATAAAAGGATCAATGTGGACAAAACGGAAATTGCGATATATATTAATTTTGATAAGTTCAAACGTGGAATGAGGCATAATGAAAGTAAATAAAAGAAAAAAATTGGAGCATAGTAAAGTGCCATTTGTTTGAAACCAATTGATAATGTGAAAAAAAATGAAGCTAATGCTAAATTGTCATATAACAAATTATTTACAGCCAATAGGGCCAAACCTAACATAATTGAATTATATTGAAAATGACCATGATCGATTATAATTAAATCTGGTAAAAATAAAATTGCAGCAGCAATTATTGTTTGGTCAATTGCAGGTGCTTTGTTAAAATTTCTTCCCATCCAACGAGTATAAATTAATACAGCTGGTATATAAAAAGCAAGTTCGGAAAACAAAGATGTTAATCTCATAAACGATTTTAAATCTATAGTTTCAATTCCACGAGACTCATCTAATTTAAACCAACTCTTATCTATAAGATTTCCAATTATTCCCAAAAACCATGAATGAAATGCTGTTAAAGGAGGATAATCTAACCCCCAATATTGTAAATCATAATAATACCATTGAGTGATAGGTAAACTTGTTGTTATTTCCAACCAATGACGTTGTGCCTCAAAATCACCAAACATAGGTGGTGTATTTTCACCAGAATAAGGTCCTAAACCAACTGCACATCTTATTATAAGTGCAAATATTATTATAATGTATCTTGCAACCCATTGATTTGCTGCTTTTTTGAAAGGATAAAGAAAATCATTTAATGGTGATCCTTTGAATAAAAACACAAAATTGTTCGTTTCAGGTACTGATGTCTTTGTCATTGGAGGAGCAGTTAATATTAAAGAATCAATTGGAAAAATTCAAATTTATTAATTAAGAAATTGTTTCATAATAAAAATAAGCTATGAGTGAAAACATGTGTCAAATTTCAAATTAAACATGACGGAAATTAACCCAATTCAAAATAATTACTATTAGTACGCGCAGAAATACACAGCTGTTTAAATTAAAGTTTAGATTATATAATAATTAATATATGTGAAACAAATAAATATATTAGATACAAGAAATGGATAGTAAAGGAATCAACAGTACTCTTCAAGTTTTTCTCCATTTTCACCAATAATAGACTTTATAACTGATATGATTGATGGGTGTGCAGTTTTAGTTGCAGCAATAACACCTTGACTATTTAAAGTTCTACCATAACCGAAATCTAAATCATTACCATATATATCAGTTACTTTACCACCACTTTCATTTACTAAAAGATAACCAGCTGCATGGTCCCAAATTTTTTCTCTGTAATGTGGATCTTTTGGTAATCTTAAATAAATTTCAGCATCACCTTTTGCTAATGCACAATATTTTGCTTGAGAATCTAAATTAACTGATGGTTGATTAATTCCTAAGTTTTTCTTAATTAAAGCTTGTAAACCATGTGATGAATGACCTTTTTCAACACCTTCTAAAACTCTAACTTGATCTAAATTAAATTCATTATGAACATTAATTTTTAATGAAGAATCTAACGGGAATTCTATATCAGAATGTAAATCTTGGAAATAAGAGCCATAACCTTTAATTGCAGTAAATAAACCACCTTTTTTAGAATTTGGATCACGAAGAGAATGTGGTAAATTTGGACAACCAATAACGCCAACTTTAACTTCACCATCAACAATTAATGCTAAACAAATTGCATATTGATCACCTCTTAAGAATCCTTTAGTACCATCAATTGGATCTAAAGCCCAAATTCTACCTTTATTACCACCTTTTGAATTACCATTATCAATAGATTCACATAAATGATTAGCTGATACAATTTTACCTAATTCTTTATCATGAATAGAATCTTTCTTTTGAATTTCTTCAACATGATCAAAAATTAATTTTTCAATATGTTTTTCCTTAATTAAAGTTGAATCTTCTTCACCAACAACTTCATCTGAGGGGAAATTTTTCAAAATTGCATTAATAACAATTGCTTGTGAACCAAAATCACCAACCGTAACTGGAGAATGATCTTGTTTATCAATACTTTGTTCATTTAAATGTTCTTCACTAACTTTACAAGTTAATAAAGATGCTCTTTTAACAGCAAGTTGTGCAATATATGCTTCTTTAATATAATCGGTGTTAACTGAGATACTCATTTTTCTGGTTATAGCTCTCAATAAATGGTTCATTAATATAATAACCAATAAATATTATGAAATTTCAAGTTACTGCAATTGCAATTCGTCCTGAAAAGAGAGAGAAAAAAATATATGCATATTAAAGAAAAATAAAAGAAAAAAGAGATGACTTTAACTTTATCGATCAAAAACTAAAATTTTCGTGGCGCATGGGAGTATCTATCACGTGACGCTGCGCCACAAACCTACATATATATTTTTTTTGATTAAACGAAATTTAAATTTCAGCCTCGTATAATTTTTTCGTATCAGAAATTGAAAACTTAAGAACCAACTCGTTTATCTTTTTAACTTCTTTTTTTCCTCCTTTTTTGCCTTCAATATATCATATAATTCCAATTTTAATATCCCAATAATGACTGAATTGAATCCAGTAACAAAAAATAAAGATTTTGGTGGTTCAATTGGTGCAATTGTATTAATTATTTTCCTTCCTTTAGTCACATTATTTTTATATTTGGCGTGTAATGAAAATTATGTTGCAGATGGAATTACAATAAATATATCTGAAATTACTTCAATTTTCAAAGTTGAAATACTAGATCATTTAAAAGAAAATTTGTTTGATACTAAATGTTGGCAATTTTATCTAACTTGGTTTTTTGGATTGGCTATTTTAGATGTTTATTTACCTGGAAAAGAAACTTATGGTGTTGAATTACGTGATGGTACTAAATTAAAATATACAATTAATGGTATGCAATTAGTTGGATTTTTATTAGTTATAATAATATCCAGATTTTATTTATATGGATTGAATTTACCTGAATTAAATTTTCTTTATGATAATTTTGTTAAAATGATGATTACATCATGGTTATTTTCAATTTTATTAAGCTTTTTCGTTTATTTTACATCATTTTTACCATTATTAAATAACAAAAAAAATGGTAAAGGAACAAATGAAAGAATTTTAAGTACTGGTGGTAATTCAGGAAATTTTATTTTTGATTGGTTTATTGGCAGAGAATTAAATCCAAGAATTGGGAATTGGGATATTAAATTATTTTGTGAATTAAGACCTGGTTTGTTATTATGGTTTTTACTTAATTTATCATCATTACAAAGACAATATCAAAAAATTGGTTATATTACAAATTCAATGATTTTAGTTAATTTATTACAATTTATTTATATAATTGATGGAGTTTTAAATGAAGAAGGTTGTTTAACAATGATTGATATTACAACTGATGGATTTGGATTTATGTTAGCATTTGGAGATTTATGTTGGGTACCATTTTGTTATTGTTTACAAACTAGATATTTAGCAATAAATGAATTAAATTTATCAAATTTATTTGTTATAATAATTATATTTATTATGATAATTGGATTTTATATATTTAAATCATCAAATAATCAAAAGAATGAATTCAGACAAGGTAAATTACCTAATTTAAAATATATTCAAACTGATAGAGGTACAAAATTACTTATTGAAGGTTGGTGGGGGATTTCACAACATATTAATTATTTTGGTGATATATTAATTGCTTTAAGTTGGTGTTTACCAACAGGTTTTAATACACCATTAACATATTTTTATGTTATTTATTTCACATCTTTATTATTACATAGACAAACTAGGGATGAAGAGAAATGTAGTTCTAAATACGGTAAATATTGGACAGAATATAAAAGGCAAGTTCCATATAAAATTATACCATATATCTATTAATATATGTTATACATATTTATATTTTTGAATATAAAAAAATATATAGTTTTTGTGTATTTATATAATTATTAATATAAAATAAACTTATTGTAATTTTTTTTCGAAATCAAATGGTTTGTCGAAAGCACCATAACTAATTTTCATATCATTTAACCAAGATAAAGCTATAGCTAAAAGCCAAGTTAAAAATAATAAAACAATTGTACCCATCCAAATACCATTTGAAAAAAATGAATATTTATCAAATAATGAACCATCAATAACATGATCTTTTTTACTGTTTGATTGTGAATTTAATTTATAATTAGATTCATCATCATTAATAGTAAATACTGAATCATCTAAAAGTTCATTAATTTCTTCAAAAGTTTCTTGTAATTCCTTTTCAACTGCATCATAATTAATATCATTTCTTTTATTTTTATTATTGTTATTGTTGTTGTTATTATTTAATAAATTATTTAATTTTAAAGAAGTTTGTTCAACAATTGAATCGAATGATGTTTTAAAGGTTGGTAAACCTTGAATAATCATATAATCAGTATCTAAATTAATTAATATTTGATTTATATCCTCTAAATATTCTGTATCTAATGAATTTTCTTTGTATAAATCGATAATATTATATTTATTATTAGAATTATTAAGTATTTGAGACCATTTATTATCATTATTACTATTATCAGAGTTTTCAATTAATGATTTGGTATCAATTTTATTAACTGATTCACATGAATTACCAAATTCATTATCATTAATTTGATCAATTGATTTATAAACAACATTATTAATTAATTTTTTTAATGAATATTGATCAATTAAATTTGATGTAATATCAGATTCATCTAAACCATGAATTTTTATAAGTGTAATAGAGGAATCTTTGTAATCTGAACAAATTGAATTTGTCATATCATTTAAGATTTTATCTGCATTATCAATTGAATCAATTGCCTTTATATTATTATTATTATTATTATTTTCATTATTAACAAATTCTAATAAATTTGAAGATATCAATAACGGAGCTGAATTACCAAAAGAGGAAGCTGTTACTATGTTTGAAAGAGATGAAATAGTTAATAATGAGCTTGTAATACTTTGTAACTTCATTATATATGTTTCAACCTGGTGTATGATGGTCTAGGTGTATTTAAAACAGGTATATGCAAGAACCTTTTTAATCTATTACTTAAGTTTAGACAACTTTATGAGAGACCATAAATTGAAGAAATAAGCAGCACTGGTAAACACTGTAAAATATTTATATAAAGAGCAGCCAATTTTTTCAGGAATTAAGTATATACTATATACTATATACATATATATACTATATATATATCCGGTGCACGGTTGTAAATAAATATTAGAATACAAATCACGTGTGTGGCGCAGCAATTTATTAATATATATTTTTTTTTCCATCAGCCATTTTGGTGGCTCATCAAATTATTTATAAATTAAACTAAATGAGTTAAAATAAAAAAAAAGGTTACATCAATTTACAAGTAAATCTAAACATGTTGAAGTAAAATATACAGATTAAGCAAAAGAAACACTTTTTCCCTTTTTAACGTTGTTTGTAGCTTCCTTATTGAGTTCTCTCTTAGCTTCTTTAGCACTCCTACGACGAGCTGATCTGGCTAAATTAGCTTTCTCTTTAATGTTTGCCTTAGCATTCTCTAATTTAGATTTCTTTTCCTCTTCTTTCATCTCCATTTCCTTTCTTCTCAATTCTCTGATTTCTTCAAGTCTTTTACTCTTTTCAAGTTTACTTTCATTAATTAAATCTCTTTCATCATTAACTTGTTTGATTATTCTTTGTAATGTAGTTGAATCTGTATCGGATATAAATTTCTTACCTTTCTTTTTACCCTTTTTAGTTATACTACCAGGTATAATTGCCTTATTTAATTTTGGTATACCTAATTCTTTATCAGTATATGTCTTCTCTTTCTTCTTTTTACCATATAATTGAGTACTACGAAGATGTTTTTTCAATTCCTTACCTTGTAATGATCTCTTTTTAGATTTTGGTGTTAAATTTGGTTGATTTTGTAATAAATTTCTAGCTTGTGAATCACTTTTTATTTCAGGTTCAACTTCACGTGTTTTATTCATTGTGACCTTCCTTTTAGCACTTTTAGTTTGTTTATTTATTGACATGATTGTAGATTAATTAGTTATTAATATATGTTTGATCTATTATATTGCTACGGTAGTGAAATATACCTTAATACAAATATGATTTCCAATATATGTATCTTCCTTTTCAAAAGAAATGATAAAAAAATATTGAAAAAAAATTAAAAAAATTAAAAAATAAAAAAAAAATTTTACAACATGAAAAAATAAAAAAAAATAAAAAAAGGGAAGAAACTTCAGGTCGATCGACGCTTATATTGTTAATTGTTAATAAATAAATAAAATGAACATGTTAAACACTAAACTTGATAATTTAATAATCATCCCGATAATCTTCACTACCATCAAATGACATATTATCACCAATTGATGTTGTTTCTGATTGATCAGCAGAATGAATATTTATTTGTCTATTTATCAATCGGTGTATCATCATTCGATTAACACCAAATTCTTCCCTCATAACATTAGCTCCTATATTAATATTATTTGAATTGTTAGAATCTCCTAGATCTTCATAGTTTTCCTTGGTTTCTTTATCATTATCATCTTCGTCGTATTCTTCTTTAACACAAAGATTACAGTTCTTAATTCTGAATTCTCTATTTTTATCAGCAATAATTTGAATTGATCTTTGAATAGTTTTGAGTCTCGCAATTTTCTTTTCTTTACCTTTAAGCAATAAATCACTATCTTTATCTTTATCTGGATTGACTGGTATTTCCAGCTGATTCATCATGGTAGTTTGTATTACATCAGGTATATTATTATCATTATAAACTTTATTATATTTAGTTTCATTATTGTAACTGAATAATTTATTAAATTCATTATTAATTTTTTCATCTTTAATCTTATCAAAATATGATAAATTTTTATTATTATTAACAGGTAAACTATTTTGAATTAAATTTATATATTGATCAATACTTAATGTCAGTTTCGAAGAAATATGTATATCGTTTTTCAAATCTTTATTTAAAATATTATCATTTTTTAACAATATCGATAATTTTTGTAACATTTCATTATTATAAATTGTGTTAAATCTTAATTTTTGAATATTAATATTATGTTCATTTATAGTAGTTATTAAAGATTTATCATTATAATCTTTATGATTTTCGTTATTATTCAAATAAGTATTATTTAAATTATCAAAAGTCAATTCCATTAACTCAGGGAAATCATTTAACTCATTTTCAGTGTTTTCATTATTTGGTTTGTGAATCAATTTAATTTGATTTTTCATCTCTTCAAAACTTTTAATATTATTTAATTTATAATATCTAAAAGAATTTTCAATTAACTGATGTTGGTTAATATCAATAAATTCATTGTTTGATACTTTAATTATAAATTTATCAATTAAATCAATTTTAAAATTAGATAATAAACCTTTATTTAATATTCTAATTAATAAATTTTCAATTTCAATATCTGATATTTTTAATTTTATTGTAAAATATTCAAATTTAACTTTTTCAAAAAATGGTAATTCATTAATTATATAATTAATAAAATATAAGTCAATTAATCTTTTTTTAAAATCTTCAATTATTTTAAAATTTTCAACTAATTTGACAAATTCATTACTTTTAATTAAACTATTAAATTTTGTTAAATTTTCATTATTTATAATTTGAAATGAATTATAAATATCAATTAATATTTTAACTTGCTTTAATTTGAAAAAACCTTGGTAATCACTTGAATTGAATGGATTAACTTCAGATTTAGATAATAAAGAACTTAAAATAAATTTAATTAAAACTTCAACTCGCCTTTTATCACCACAATCATTAAAACATTTAAAGGAATTTTGAAAAAATGTATTAGCAATTAAAAAATCATTAGAATACATTGCAACAACACCTGATCCTTCATTTATTATACCTAATATTTTGGATTGTGGTATACCTGATATTAATTTATTTGCCATATTAGTTAATTTTTTTAATTTCAATAAACTTGAATTGTTATTTTCACTTATTTTGTCGTTATCACTTAAAATTAATAATATTTTCATTGCTAAAATTTCTAAATAATAAGTATTTTTAATTAATTCATTATTAGAATTTGAAACATCTTGTTCTAAAACTATCAAATATTTTTCAGCATTCTTTTTATCATTTATATCTAAATAACAATTTGATATTAGTAATTGTACCTTAATTTTTAGTTTCTTATTTGACAGTTCATCCTTGTCAAGACTCGAAAAATTAGATAAATAATATAAAATTTGATTAAATATTAAAAGTGAAAATTTAGGTTCATAATTCTCTCTGTCAATCCTATTGATAATTTTAAAAATTGATGAATTAAAGTAAGAAGCTGTTATATATTTATTGCTTTTCATTTGAAATAATTTATCCAGATAGTTAAGTATTGAATCAGTATTTTTCTGATGTTCATAAATTTTAATTGATTGTTTAATTGATTTAAACTTATAATTTGATAACTCGTCATTATTATTTTCGTTCTTTTCATCATAATTGACTATGATATTAAATAATTCAAGGGCTTTAACAAAATTATCCTCTTCTTTGAAATTTTTTGCTTGAAAATATAAAGATTCAGTATCAATCATCTTATTATTTCGATAATCATCTAAGTTATCATCATCGTTATCATTATCATCATAGTCCATTACATTATCATCGTCTTCATCTTCAAATGATAACTCTTCTTCCTCTTCATCATCATCATACATATCCTCTTCCCAATCTGACATTTTCTGTTATCCTTTTCCTTCTATTAACTTAACAACTGTATGCCTTATGAACTAGGTTCAAATGATTATAAAATATATGTCTAAAAAAACATTATGATTTATAGAACAGATAAAAGTACTGTTATACGCAACATAGGACATGCACCGCCACAAATCATATAATTATTTTAATCAGATATTTCCAGCTTGGAAAACACGGGGCAAAAAATAAATTTGGTGGGCGAGCCGACAAATTTGAAAATTCAGTGGGAAAAAATTCAGTGGGAAAAAGAAAAACACTGGGGTTCGTCAAAGGGGAAAATCATTACTAGGTGGTAATACTTGTTTATTTGTTTGCTAAGGGATGGGAAAATGGTATAACATTAGCACAGCATATGTTTAAAAAAATTGTTATGCATTAGATTGAAAGTTAACTATTATATCAAATAAGTACAGGATAATTGAGAGATGAAAGAATTAGACATATTCTAGTAAAATCAACACAATTTGTGTGGAAACTCACTCAATTTACAAAATTTAGGCTACCAGTTAACAACTGAAATCAGTTTGCGGATATCTTAGATCCACATATTAAAAATACTGTGGTGATAAGCACAGTATTTCCTCTGTTTGAGTTTATTCAAAAAGCAGCTTTGTTTATTTATTCTTGACTTTTAGATATTAATATTTTGTTTATCTACTTATTTAAAAAACAAGCTTGGTATCGTACTAACATTATATAAAATGACTAGATTTGTAATTGTTGGATCTGGTGTTATTGGTATCACAAATGCATATCAACTGTTAAAGGAAAATCCATATAATGAAGTTACAATAGTTTCACAGAATTTTCCCACGGATTTCGAATTTAAAAAAAATTACACATCACCAATTGCAGGTGCAAATTGGTCATCGTTTGCTGCATTAGATGATACTCTTATCCAAGGTATTGATATAATTACCTATAGAAAATTTCAAGAATTAGTAACAAGGCCTGAATCTGGTGTGACTAATAGATTAAAGATAAGTTATGTAACAAAGGAAAAATTTGCCAAAAATGGGTATAAAAAGAAAATGCCATGGTATTGCTATGGTGAATTTGCGAAAGAATGTGGTTTTAAAGAACTTGAAAAATCAGAATTTGATAATGATAAATTTGAATATGGTTATCAAATTAATAGTTTTGTTATTAGAACTACATATTATTTAACATTTTTAATTAATGAATGTTGGAAACTTTCAGGTAAAAGTGAAGGTCAAGGTGCTAGATTTGCAATTAAAAGAGGCACAATCAAATCTTTAAATGAAGCATTTAATCATCATTCCTCTGGTAAACGTGCTGATATTGTTATAAATGCAACAGGTTTATTATCACGTGAATTAGAAGATTTAGAACCAAATGAGAAAAAGAAATTATATCCAGTACGTGGAGTTGTTTACATTGTTAAAAATAATACAGGTGTAAAAGATATGATATCTGTTGAAATTGATAAAGAAGGAGAATCATTGTATTTAATGCCTAGACGTGAAGGTGAATTAATTATTGGTGGATGTTTTCAAATAAATTCTGAAACAAAATATGTGGATGATGGATTAAGATCCAGAATACTTGGACGTTGTCCTCAATATTTACCTGAATACAATTGGACGGATCTTGAAATTGTTAGAGAGCAAGTTGGATTTAGACCTTTTAGAGAAGGTGGATTTCGTATTGAAAGAAAAGGTCATATTATTCATTGTTATGGTGTCGGTGGATCAGGATACCAATCAAGTTGGGGATGTGCTGATAGAGTTTCAAAACTTGTTACTGAAATTGAAACTACAAGTAAATTTTAATATATATAGAAAATATCTATAACATATCAACAGTTTTATAAAAACAGATTATGTCTAAGGACATGAAATTGATAGAAATAAAAGTTTCTGTATAATTTACTTTTTAATTAAATGTATACAAATTAATAAAGTAAACATAATATAGTCTTTATATTAATTAATATATAAATTATTAACGCATTCCTATGTTATAAGCTTTCAGTTTCCTACCTGTGTTGATTACAGTATATTAAGATCATTAAAACGAGCCTCTAATTCCATTTGTTCGTTTTCCAAGAGTTCCTGTAATTCTCTATGAATTTGGGTATCATAATTATTATTTGCATTATCTTTGCTATAGTTCTTTTGGATGATATCATTATTCTTATTATTATTAATAGTATCCTCCTCCTCCTCCTCATCATCATCATCATTATCATAATCTGCGTCATAATCAATGTCATAATCTATATCACAATCCGTATTATTATTACTTGAATTATTCAGGAATTCACCAAATGCATGGTTGTGATTAAGAGTTGCTTCCTTACTTAATTCATAATTAAGTCTATTAAAATCTCTTCTTAAGACAAAATCTATATTGTTCTCCATTTTTTCTTTAAAATTGTAAATATGTCGTTTACCATGTAAGTGTTTAATATTATTATTGTTATTATTATTGTTATTAATACTATTTGTAGTAGTAGTAGTAGTAGTAGTAGTAGTAGTAGAGGAAGTTGTATTAATAGTTGAGATATTGGTGAATGGTTTCATATGTTGATTTTCACATAGATTTGAATTACCAAATAATTGAGTATTCAATGATGATATATTATTATCTTCTAATTCAACATCATAGTTATTCGAAGTACAAGTTGAATAAGATAATGAATTTGAGTTCATTGAACCTTCGGATGATATTGTACCTGTATCATCACAGATAGATATTTTATTACAAATGTTATTATTAATAGGAATCTTATTATTATTATAATGGCCTAATGCCAATCCCATATTTAATTCATTATTTTCATTAGATGATGAGAATTTTCTGTATTTTCGTTTGTTACTATCATTATATGATTGGAAAGGTGGTAAATGTTTGTTGGTTTTCCCCTTATTAGCATGCATGTTAAAGTATTTGCACAACAAAAGAAGTCAATAAGAAATAGCTTTGGAAGAAATGCAATTAAAATTTAGAATGAAACAAATCTTCTTTAAACAAATGTCAAAAAAAAAAGAAGAAAAACGTTTTATATATCCCTAAATAAGTAAATGAAAATATTATGATGTTAATTAACGATTTGTATGCAGTTGGTAATTTTTAATCCAAGTTTATTTGCAAACCGATAAAACACGAAATCACTGGGTCATAAATGGGCACGAGTTTCCGACGCGTCGATTGATTGAAAAATAATATAGAGGATATCAGAGTCAGATAAGGGTGTTTTGCAAAAGTTAAAGAAGTCACTGAATATAATGACTTCGTTTCTTATCTGACTCCGGATTTTTATTTATGACTATTTTTTATTTTTTTTATTTTTTTTTATTTTTTTTATTTTTTTATTAATAAATTTTTCGTTTTCACCGATGTCGATCTGAAATTTATAAAAAGCCATGGATTTCTATAAATATGTCACCATTTTCCTTATTTCACCGGTTTACTCAATATTATCCTATCCAGTTATTCAATTAAATAACAAACAACAACAAATTCACTAAAAAACAGGAAAATGTTCTCAAAATTTGTTTCCAGATCAACTTTATTAAACAGAAATGCTTTCTCTTCTGTTAAGGTATGCTATCCTTTGATTTTATCGGTCTTTATCCTTTCTATTTAAACTTTAAATACTAACTATATTTTGTTTTTTTACGATAATACGTATTGTAATTTATTTTATAGCGTTCATATGCTTTATCTACCGAAGCACAAGCTTTAATTTCTAAAGATGTTAAAGAAATTGACCCTGAAATGTATGAAATTTTACAATTAGAAAAAAAGAGACAAAAGAATTCAATTACTTTAATTCCATCAGAAAATTTTACTTCAAAAGCTGTTATGGATTTATTAGGTTCAGAAATGCAAAATAAATATTCTGAAGGTTATCCAGGTGAAAGATATTATGGTGGTAATGAATTTATTGATATGGCTGAATCATTATGTCAAAAAAGAGCTTTAGAAGCATTTGATTTAAATCCAGAAGAATGGGGTGTTAATGTTCAATCATTATCAGGTGCACCAGCTAATTTATATGCATATTCTTCAATTATGCAAGTTGGTGATAGATTAATGGGTCTTGATTTACCACATGGTGGTCATTTATCACATGGTTATCAAACTCCAACTACTAAAATTTCTTATATTTCAAAATATTTTCAAACAATGCCATATAGATTAGATGAAAAAACTGGTTTAATTGATTATGATATGTTAGAAAAAACAGCAGTTTTATTTAGACCAAAAATTATTGTTGCTGGTGCTTCAGCTTATCCAAGAATTATTGATTATGCAAGAATGAAAAAAATTGCTGATAAAGTTGGTGCTTATTTATTATCTGATATGGCTCATATTTCTGGTTTAGTCTCTGCAAAAGTTACTGAATCTCCATTCCCATATTCTGATATTGTTACAACTACAACTCATAAATCTTTAAGAGGTCCAAGAGGTGCAATGATTTTCTTTAGAAAAGGTATTAGAAAAGTTACTAAAAAGGGTAAAGAAATTCCATATGATTTAGAGAAAAAAATTAATTTCTCTGTTTTCCCAGCTCATCAAGGTGGTCCACATAACCATACTATTTCTGCATTATCAGTTGCATTAAAGCAAGCTCAATCACCTGAATATAAGAAATATCAATCTGATATTGTTAAAAATGCATCAATTTTTGCTGATTCTTTAATAAAGAAAGGTTTTGAATTAGTTTCTGGTGGTACAGATACTCATTTAATTTTAATTGATTTAAGATCAAAAAATATTGATGGTGCTAGAGTTGAAGCAATTTTAGAAAAAATTAATATTGCTGCTAATAAAAATACTGTTCCAGGTGATAAATCTGCTTTATTCCCATCTGGTTTAAGAGTTGGTACTCCAGCAATGACAACAAGAGGTTTCTTAGGTGAAGAATTTGAAAAAGTTGCAGATTACATCGATAGAGCTGTTAAAATTGCAATTGAATTAAATTCAAAGGAAGAAGGTGCAACTCCAAAAGAAAAATTAGCTCATTTCAAAGATTTAGCTGCACAAGATGAAAAAGTTAAAGCATTAGATAAAGAAGTTGTTGATTTTGTCTCAAAATACCCTGTTCCAGGTGAATTATAAGTATTTATTTAATATATTTTTATCAACTTTATATTTATATAAATATAAAATAACAATCATTTAATACTTGTTGAATTTAAATAACCTCATCTAAATGCCTTTTTAAATTTGGTTTTCCAAATTCTTTTTCTAAATCAGTTTTTTTCTTTTTGTTTTTTTGATGCATTTTTTCAAATTGCACATTTGGAAACTTTCAAATTAAATCTATTATAATGATAAGTTAGGTAAAATCCCATAATTTAAGTGGTGAAGTAATAATGATACATGGCAACCCCCGTTTGCTTACGTAAGGCAAAACATAAATTGTGCCAGTTTTGTTTTCTTTTTTCCTTTTTGCGCATGAAAAGTAAATAAAGAAAAGTGACACGGACAATTTTGCACACAGAAATGTATTTGAATCTTTGCTATATTGTTTTTATTTACTACCTGTAAGATCTTTGATACGACATCTAAGATACAGATATTTGCTACTTGGCAAGAATCAGCTAATTGGAAAATGCAGGAAAATCAAATAACGATAAAAAATGAAGATATTTTTTTTCCCGATGATAATTATAAAGAATATAACAATAAGCCGAATATTCTTAAAATGTTTGAATTCAATTCATCAATTAATATGGAAATAATTCAAGAGTATCTAGATTTGATGGATAATAATTACAAGCAAATGGTTGATTCAGAAAAAAACTGGGCTTCTCTTTTGAGAAATATAAAGTTATTAAACAAATTAATAGAGTCGAATATTGATTTAATAATAATAAAGAGATTGGTATTTGTAATTTTCAAACTATTCTTAGATATAAGTAACCAATTATCTTATTACGATAATATGAAAAATGATGATCTAGATTCAATATTAGAGTTTCAATTAAAGCCAAAGGATTCAAATTCGATTAACTTCTATATACAACTGAAAACTTCCTTACTACGAATATATACTTTGGAAGATAAAATAACATTTACTAATATAGTCAAAAATTATGATTCAAATTCTAATTTTTACGAGATATTTGTATTGTATCCCACTAAAGATGAAAATCTTGCAAATATTCTTACTTTATCATTTCTAAAACTATCGGTTTCCACAAAAACAGCATTTAAATTAGTTTTCTTAATTTTAGCCACTCACTATAGTATTTTCACAGAAAATTTTAAAATAGAATTATTAAATAAGATTAATAAAGATGCCATAAAAATGATGGCTAAATCAGAGAAATTAGTTTATAAACTTACTTCGGATCATTTATACTCACTTGCTGCATTGTGTAATAAGAAAAATATTAAATGTGAATCACTGAATAAAATCACAGAAAAGTATCACTCAATAAAACCGCAAGAACATTATAATACAACTGAAAATATATGTCAACTGATCGAAAACAAAGATCCCAATGAATTGATTACAAATACAGAGTTCTGTAAACAATTGATTATAACCATCAAAAACTTGAACATGAGTATACCTTCAGATAAACAATATTTTATTAGAATAGTTACATTTATTAGTTCGATAACTACACATTTAAATTGTCTCTCTAATATTATTGATTCAATCACTCTAACTTTAAAAGATATGGAGTGTAATATAGAAAACATTGAAACTATCGGTTTCATATTAACAACCATGATATCATATTTATGTAAAACAAATCAAAATAAAAGATTAAATAACTTTATGAAGTTGCTGTTCCATTTCAGTAATATATCATTGTCTTTTGATTCGAAAATATCCCTCTCATTTTGGAAAACTTTTATAACTTTTAACAACAAAATTACAGACGCATTGGCATCTAAAATATCAACTTTGAAACGTTTGACGTTCGTATCGAACGACCAATTATTAAAAATGAATTATTTCAATGCAATAACAATACAATTACTATTCTTAGCTACATTTTCCGATCATTATAAATATCCTGATGAATATGAATTAATACTGAAAAATGAATTAATATCTTCAATCAAAATTATTACCAAATGTCTTATTAAGGAAAACAATAACATAAATTTATTAAACACATTCATTAAAGATGAATCATTACTAATATCAATCATACTCGAGGTAGTTACTTGTGTTGAGTATTCAGATATACCAGATAAATATACTTTGATAAGTAAATGTATTGTTGCACAAAAAGAAAATTTAAGGGATTCTGGATTATTTTTATATTTTCTTTCTAAAATATCAACGTTAATAGATTTTCCAATCAATTTTAAAAATAATCTACTGAAGTTCAATTCCGATTCAATAATCTTAAATTACCAAGATCTGGTAATTTCCCATTTATATATTCTACAAACCTTTTCAAATTCTAACACGTGTACTCAATTAACAATACAAAGCTATAATTCAATAATGAAGTGGATTGGAAATATTCAAGTTCCATTAACAGACTATGAATTTGAAATAATTAAAACTATTTATTTCTCTTTAAAATATAACAAGCTTTACAAATTTTGTTCTGACATGATGAATGCTTATTTGACCAAAAGAATAACCACTTTATCACATAAACAAATATTGTTAATCATTTCATTTATTATTAATTCAAATATAAAACTCTATAACTATTTACTCTGTGAAGAAATTTTAAGTCAATATAAGAACTACACGTCAATTAACTCAATCACAAATTTCGAGGAAATGAATCTATCCATAGAAATTTTTCAATATAATATTTTAACAAATAATCTGAAAACTTCATTACTTAATCAAATATACCAAACTTTTACCAAGAATGAAAACTTTAGAATTGAAAAACAAACCGAAAAATATAACGCAGTAGAGCTGTTAATACTGTACGCTAGATTTTGTAAAATTTCTGGTTTACATAGTACATCTAATCATTTGAATACAATTACTAATTTTAACAGATCAATAAGTATATTACAATCATTATTTAAAAATTTTTTGCTTCAAAATGATAAAGTACCATCTTTGAACATGAATTTCAAGTCAGTATTAAAAACAAGATTTTCGTACGAAATGCTAGATTCTTATATGCTATTATTAGATCAATATTCAATGATTGGTTTTGGTAAAGAATTTGATCACTACTTAAAGGAGTTGGAGGTATTTGTTAAAATTCAACCCTCAATTAACTTACAATATTATACAAATATAAAACTTATAGATTTTAATATATTCAAAGGTTGCCTAAACAATGCCTCGGATTACTATGATATAGTGAATTCTTTGCAAATAGCAGTTTATGATGATGGAAATAAATTCATGAATATCAACAATTTGATTACATTTGAAAATTATGCCCGAAAAATTGGTGATAAAAGTTTAGTTCAAATAATATCAAATGAGTTAAATAATAAAATTCTTGATTGTATTGATTCATATCTTGATCAATTTATAAAAAGGCAGGAGCTTATTATTATGGGAAGACGATATGAAAACCGTTATGATTCTGATACTATGTTACCAATTATGGAAAATAAATTTGATTGTCAAATCACAAAAAGTGTTGAGTTATTGAATAATCTGAAACCGTCACTCAAAAATACTATTTCATGTTATCCAATAGTAAAACATAATCCAGTGAATGAAATAGTAAATGATCAAATTGAAAAACTAGCAAAGTTGAGTTCATTTTTAATTGAGAATTTTAGAAAATGTTTTGAAAATTCCAGCACTGAATACTCCCGAACTAGCATTGATATGATTCTAAACTGCTTTATAGATATAGTAAATTCTAATAATAATATTGGAGTTAATAATGAAATGAATGAAATTGGGACATTGAATGATCAGTATAAAAATTATCCTTTCTTGTTGGAGAAGCAATTTGCGCAAAATAATCCAAAACAAAAATCTGTTCTTCCAGAAATTTCAAATGAAATTTCAAAAGTTGCTATCAATAATAATATTGATAGTAATAATTTGAGGGATTTTATACCGACCGATTGGCAGGTGTTAACTATTGATTATATATACCCAACTAATAGTTTGGTAATTTTTAGATATAATTCAAAATATGAGGAACCATTGTTTGTCAATATTTCTCTTGCAAACAAAAATAGTAAATACTCTTTCAAAAGAACACTAAGTCTATTAAATGATATAATCAAAGAAAGTGACGAGACAACATCACTTGATGTGACCCAAAATATAAAAACATATGAGCAAAAATTGCAATGGTGGGAAACTAGAAAATCATTGGATAAAAGATTAGAAAATTTGCTTATGCATATTGACAGTGAATGGTTTGGAGGGTTCAATTCATTATTTCAGTTTTCATCAGTTAATAATCAAGATATTGGTATTTTCAAAAACGAACTAATAAATATAATATCATCATTCATTGATCAAACAAAAACAGAAAACGTACAATTTAGACAAAAAATGATGAATATTCATGATGGAATATATGAATTATTTTTAAAAATAGATCAAATTTCTGCTGATAAAATAATAGATTTATTGTGGTTTCTTTTTGAAACTGTAGGTTTAAGAACGCTTATGTCCAATTCAGATGATATAGTAAGCATCGCAAATATTGTCAAAGATAAAATCATTTCATTACTTAAGAAAAAAATCATTGATGATGATTCTAATTTTCATGTTGTATTGATTCCAGCCTCAAGTTGTACAAAGATTCCATGGGAATCTATTCCTTCATTGAGATCAAAATCTGTTACAAGAATGCCAACTTTATCACAATTAGAAACATATTTAATCAAATATAAAAATCTATTAAGTAATGGAATTGATCCATGCAAAGGTTATTATGTAATTAATCCAGGTAATGACTTACAAAGAACTGAGGCTAACTTAGGACCAAGATTCAGAAATCTAGATGGTTGGGAAGGTATGATTGGCAAGGCTCCTAAGGATATGGATATTTTAAAGGCTTTTGATGAGAAAAATCTTTATATCTATGCTGGTCATGGAGGTGGTGAACAGTATATCAAATCAAAAAGCATAAAAAAACGAGATTATATACCACCGTCTTTGTTACTTGGATGCTCATCGGGACTACTTAAAGGTGATGGGTTGGTTCATCCATATGGTACAGCATATAATTATATCAATGGAGGCTGTCCAATGTTGTTGGTTAATCTTTGGGATGTTACTGATAAGGATATAGATTTGTTTACTGTTGAAATTTTAAGCAAGTGGGGTTTCTTTGTAGATTATGATTCGTTCGATCCATTTGACATATCCATCAATAATCCAACTTTACCTCAATGTGTTGCTAAATCTAAAGATGTTTGTAAACTAAAATATCTTAATGGTGCAGCACCTATTATATACGGTCTTCCTTTACGTTTGGAAATTATGTAACTATATAAACATTAAATATAATACAACTATCATTATTCAATCTATTAAATCTAGATTATTGGGTATTATCATCAATTAAGATGCAATATCTCATTAATTCTTTAATAACAATTTCAAATTCCTTATTGATTGGGATATAATAATTAGGGAATTTTTCAATTAAACATTCACAAATTTCAGGGTTTGATATTTTCAATTTTGTGAAATTGACTAAAATATGGTCGTTTTTATATGAGAGTATTTCATTTGCATTAAAATCTGTTGATAGGATTAAACCAGTCTCAGATTTATTAGTTACAGGAGATATATTCTTCAGGCAATCAATAATTTGTGCTGCATATATTTTTTCTACTACCTTCCAAGTATTTACATTCCATCCCACATTTTTCCATTCAGTGATGTTGGGGTATCCGTTATTATTAATAGAGTATTTTTTAAGCATTATTGTTTTATCATCTGATTTAACATTTTCAGAATACCTCTTAAGCATATTTAAATTTCTGGGGTAATAAGTTATTGGGTCTTCAGGTACTTTCTTTTCATTCGGATGAAAAGGTGCAATAATGTATTTGAATTTTCTCTTTTTATTTTGTTTATTATTCAGCTCTTCTGATTTAAGTGGATTTTCCATTACCCTAAACGGTATGAGTAAATCTTTTGGAACAACAGTTCTACTGGCATGGGTCATCCTAGGTGCTGAGGATAATATGTTACACATACAAGAGTTCTCTAATGGTTTATATGTTTGAACTCTTTGGGACTCGTCAATGAATTTAAAGGCAGATATCCACTTATCGGGAGATTTGAAAATTGGTGATTTTTCTATTACTTCTAATGTTATTTTTTGAGGTATATACTTCTTGCATTTGTCATGGTTAGAATTATTAATTTTGGAATTTATATATTTCGAAAATTTTTTTGAACTCCTAGCTATATCTTTTGCAACATTGGTCATATTGTTTCAAACGGTTATTTTACTAGTTACCTTTCCCCAGCCTTCCAAAAACAAAATGGATATTATGTCAGATCCATTTCAAATTCATGTTGAAAAAAAATGCAAAATTACCAAACGCGGTGTAACAAGCGGGGCAGTTGGCTATATATTTGGAGAAGTTGAAGAAAACCGGAGAGACTACTTACAAAAATAACTACTTCTTTATGTTAATTTGACATATTTCTTTACCAAATATTAAAGCAACTGTTAATAAATAAGGCAGAAACAAATATGGCAACCTTTCTAGAATGTTTTAGGAAGCCAAGACAGTACTCCTTATTGAAGAATATTAGTCGTCAATTTTTCACTGATGCACATATTCCTCCAGTAGAAGAATATAAGAATACAATGTCAACAGTAGGTTCACAGGGTATGTATTTTTAATTTCAATTTGGTTAAATAAACTAAAAATAGATGATACTAACAGAAACTTTTTTTTTCTTTTAATTATTATAATTCAGCAATGGTTTTAACTGCATCATTTAAAGGGAAACCTGATATTAGTAAGATGCATGGTACAACATTATCATCTGTAAGTTCATTAACTGTTTATCCGGAACCAATATTACAATTTAATATACAAATACCGTCTGCAACTTCTAAATTTATTCATGATAATAAATATTTAGCACTTCATATTTTAAAACCTTCTAATGACAGTGTAAATATTGCAAGAAATTTCAGTTTAGGCTCAAGATATATAAATAAGGCATTAACTAATACAGATAATTCAGATGTTTCAAATAGATTATATACAACACCATTTGATAGAATTGGTGAAGATCAATGGGAACTGTTTGAAGATGTGAAAAAGCATCAACGACCCGAATATTTGAAATTTAGTATTGAATCAGGTTTACACTTACCAATTCTAACAAAAGATTCTGAAAGAATATTAATATGCGAAAAATACAGAGTTTTCAAAGTTTATAATCATGAGATTTGGACTTGTAAAGTTAAAGATGTGTTAGTGAATATCGATGATGATGTTAAAACAGGTGGTTTATTATATTTTGATAGAAAATTCCATCATATTGGTCCAGCTTTGGTAGAGAAAGAAAAAAATGATAAATGATAAATTATTATAATTAAATAATTAAGTAGCATAAGTATTTGATTTTATCAATAAAAGAAACTGTATATATGTATAGATCTATAAAAAAATATCTATAAAAAGAGGATGGTATTATCAAAAAGAACTTAAATTTCTACTCCTTAACTGTCTTTCAAACTTTTTAATGTCATTAACAAGAAGTTTATATTTTTCCTCCCTTTGGATACTTCTGAATTTACGTCTTTCTACACGTAAAGCAATTTCTGTCTTTTTCAATGTTTTTAGTTCATTAGTTAATAATTCAACATCATGATGAATGCGTAATCTCTTTGAAATTATTTTTTCCTTCTTCATTAAAAGTTGATTTTTCTCAGAAAGTAATGATTCAATATTTTTCTCTAACTGACGAACATTATTTTTAGTTTCATTCTCAAATTTATTAAAAGATCTTAATTCTGTTTCATATAATCTTTTAGCATCTAAATATTTTTCTTCAATTTCAGTTTGTAATAATCTTACTTCTTCTGATTTTTTAGAAATATCTGTGACCTCAATATCAGATTTAGCAACAGTTTGACGTAAACTGTCTAATTTTTTATAATTTCTAGATTCATCGGAGAAATTGCTACGATTATTTAAATTTTCAATCTCAGATTTAATTTGTGATGATTTTTTCCTCCAATCAGTTTTCATTTTTTTCAATCTTGCCTTTTCACGCTCAATTGCTTCTTGTGTTGTAACAACGGATCTTTGTAAAGTAGCTAAAGGTGAAGAAACATTTGATTCTGTAACTGTTTTATTTTGAAAAATTGTAGATACTGTTGTTGTAGTTAAATGGATTAATTCACCATTTAATGTGATTTTAACAAAATCAATATCATATTGACTTAAAGGACTTAACCCATTAATTATAACCATTTCTCTACCAAAAAAAGCACATGATGAAACATGTTCCCAAATAATACCATTAACTTTAATTAATAATTGTTCAAGGCTAATATTATGAAGTTCAAATGCCAGTGTTGTTTCACCTGTAAACCAAATAAAACATTGTGATGAAGAATTTGTATTTCTAGCATAATCGTCCATTCCAAAACCAGTTGTAACCATAGCATTTTGGGAATAATAATCACCAGAGTAATAATCTTGTCTTGAAAACATAGTTCTAGCAGCATTTAAAAAAAGCCATAAAGGTTGCTGATATTTCAGTAAATTTAATTTAGCTTTTTTATCTGATGGAATTGAAATATTTTTTGATTTAGAAGAAATACGTTTAGATTGTAAGAAATGAGAATTAAAATTTTTATACTTTGAAGAGTTTAAATTTGGTGAAGGGGATGGAATATTTGAGGAAGAATTTGTAGAATTTGTAGAATTATTAGAAAAAGTATTATTATTATTATTGCTGTTGTTCTTGTTGTTGTTTGATTGTGAAGCAAATGAAGAAGATGTTGTTGATGTCAATGATGATAAATGATTATTTTGATTATCATTTTGATTAAATTGATAAGTTGAATTTGAAGAGGTTGAATGCATCATATCTTGAGAAATTGGAAATGAATTAATATTTGAAGATAATAAATGAGCAGATGAAGTCCAAATCATTTTACAAAAATTTTCAAAATTTTGAGCAACGACGAAACTAGGAGAAGAAACATCATTCATATTTATTACTCGATCATCTTCTGGGAACCACATTGGAACTTTATCACCATTATTGTTTGTATCTAAAGTTTCATCATCGGAATTTTCATTTAATTTAGTTGAATTAGAATCAGATTTTGGATTTGAATTTGAATTTGAGTTTGACTTTGAGTTTGAGTTTGAATCAGTATTGGAGTTAGAAGTATCGTTACCATTTATATCAATATCTGGTTCATTTTCAATATCAGAATAATCAATATTTGTTTTCAATGTTATAGTTGGTAAAGTTGAACTTGAAATTTCTTTTGGTATATGAAAAACTGTTTGATATTTTGTTTTATTATTAAGATTTGAATTTATAAAATCTGTTGAATTATTATTTGATTCATTATCTGATAAAGAATGTGAGAATATAAATAATTCAAAATATGAATATAATTTATTTAAAATTGGTAACCTTCGTAAAACTGGATTTAAATTATGCATTATAATATAAAATGATAAAGTTGCATGAAAAAATTGTAATGCATATTCCATTTGAAACATTAAAGAGGAGTTTCCATTAAGTTTATGAAAAGTTAAATAAAATATTAAAGTTTTTGTAAAGCTAGTTGTTGATGTATAATACAAAGGATATAAAAAATCAGTTGATGAAAGTGTTGAAGTCAGTGATAAAACAGAATCACCTCTAAATATTTCGAAATGTTTAATAATATATAACATTGAATTTTCTAATATTAATAATAAAGTACAAGCAGAAAATGCATCTAGTATATATCTATTTTTTAGTGATGTTAAATTACTTGCAATAAAAGATTTTGATAATAAAATTATGTATGGAACAAATGCAGGGAAAAAATAAAAGATTGCAAACATTACAATTGAGTCAATTAAAAGGTATAAAATAAATGAAATTAATGATATATCACCAACAATTGAAACGGAATTTTTCGATGAATTTGATGATAATTTATTTAGTTTATGTTTTAAAATAAATGAAAGTATTGATTCTAAAAACTCGGGATTACCCATAAAAACATATAGTATTAATAAAATTGTACTAAACCAATGTGGGAATATAACCAAAACACATAAAAGTGAAAAGGTGTCTAATAATGGGTAAGAAGGCAATTTTGAAATTTTCAATTGCTCAGGATCAAATTGGTTTTCAAATTGATTATTATTTTGTTGATTTTCTGTATCATTTTTCGATGATGATGATGATGATGATTGCTGTTGTTGTGGTGGTTGTTGATGGTGATGTTGATGATGAATATTGTTATTGCTAATGTGGTGTCCATTAATGTTTGTGGTACCTGAAGATTCATTTGAAGAGATTGTACGCCCTGTCGAAGACATAGCTGGCATTATAGATCTTTAGCAATGATCACAAATAACGTTTGTAGCACTCGGATATTTGTTATTTGTGAATTTCCAGTTATAGTGGCCCAAAACCGAACAACTCGTTAAGGATGAATTTGCCTATCTGTCTTGAAATCCCAAAAATCCCAAAAATCCAAAAAATCCAAAACGGGTAAACACCAAAAACGCTGTTCCTTTTTTTATTTTTATTTTTATTTTTATTTTTATTTTTATTTTTCAACAGAAACAACAAATACCTTGTCGCGTTGAGGCTGCTCTTTCACGTGAAATTTCTAATTAATTAAAAAATTAAAAAAATTAATTCTTCGATAACATGAATTTGCATTAAATTTAATTTATTTTGTCAACTCAAATAATTGTAACAATAATAATATATATTATATCTTTGCACATGTGCTTTACTATAAATGCAAATTTTAATTTAATTGATTAGTTTCATTACTGCATTTCTTTTTCTTTTTCTTTTTCTTTTGATTCTCTGCTTCTTTTTATATTTGTTTGTTTAATTAACTTTTATTTTACCTTGTAACACATCCTAATAACTACAAATGTCTTTACAAGCAATTAAATTCACATCTGAACCAGAAGTTCATTTATCAATATTAAATCAACTTCAAGTTCCTTATCAATCAAAATACTTAGATATTGATTCAATTGCACCAATATCAAATGTAACAAAATTTTCAGGTTATGATGCAATTAAAGGTATGTATACAAGAGGTGCACCTGCAATAATGCTTGTGGGTTGTTTTTCAATTGTTGTTGAAATTAATAGAGTTCTAAAAAATATTAATAATGATTCAAAATTATTTAATTATGATTTAAATAATATTAATAATTTTAAAAATCATTTATTAAAAAGAATTGATGAGTTAATATTATCACGTCCAACTGCTGTTAATTTAACAAATGGTTGTAATGAAATTAAAAAAATTATTAATAATTTTAATGATTCAAATTTACAAAATTTATATAATCAAATTTTATCATTCTCTGAAAATCTTTATAAAGAAGATTATCAATCAAATATTGATATTGGTGAAAATGGTTTGAAATATATAATTGATATATTATCAAAAGAAAATTTTAAAGGTCCATTCTCTGTAATGACAATTTGTAATACAGGTTCATTAGCAACTTCAGGTCATGGTACTGCATTAGGTATAATTCGTCATTTAAATCAATTTTTATCAAAAGAGAAATCAAATTATGATTTTTATTTCGAACATACTTATCCATGTGAAACAAGACCTTATAATCAAGGTTCAAGATTAACAGCTTATGAATTACAATATGAAAAAATTCCATTTACTTTAATTACAGATAATATGCCTTCATTCTTAATTGATAATTTAAATAGAAAGGAAAATCATTTAAATCAAAATACTTTATCAACTTTATCATCAAATGCTCCAATTAGATTTATAATCGTAGGATCTGATAGAATTGTTAAAAATGGTGATTTAGCTAATAAAATTGGTACTTTCCAATTATCTTTAATTTCAAAATTATATAATGAAATTAAATTTATTGGAGCTGCTCCAACTACAACAATTGATTATTCAACAGAATCTGGTAAAAATATTAAAATTGAAGAACGTCCAAAGGATGAACTTACAATGGTTTTAGGTGCAAAAATTGAAAATAATAAATTTGCAACTGATTTAAAAACTGGTGATGTTATATTAGAAAAAGTTAGAATGGCTCCATTAGATATTCAAGTTTGGAATCCTTCATTTGATGTTACTCCACACGAAAATATTGATTGTATCGTAACTGAAAAAAATTACATTGTTAAAGATGAATCAGGTAATTTCCATTTATAAATAATTATTTAGTTTTAGCGTAATTATAAATATAATATTGTAGTTTATTTTAACAAAAAGATAATAAAATTGAGACAAAAGTATATAGTAATATATAAGGGGGTAGTATAAAAGAAAGTAAAATTCCAACTAAATAAAAACACAATGATAAATTCATGAAAGAAAAAGGAATAAGAGAAAAAAATTTAATAAATAAATAAAAGATTGTATAAATTAAAAACAGAAAAATAAATGAATAACAATGTTCTTTTGTTTTTGTTTTGTTTTTTTTGCATTTCATTTTTTCAAGCTTTAATCAACTGCTACATCATTAAAATCCACCATTACCAAAACCCATACCAGTTGATTGTAATCCTAATGGTGCTGGAGCACCCATTTGACCATTAGTAATCATTAAAGGTTGGCCTAAAGCAGGAGTTTCTTCAACTTTTTTATCATTTTCTTCTCTTACTTTCAAGTCCTTATAAACAGCATCAATCTTTTGTTGATTTTCTTTAGCAACTGAAATTTGATATGGTTTGGTTAAATCATCTAAACCATTCAACCATGAAAGTTCTAAAACAATATCATATTCGAGATATGAATAACATGAATATAATGTTGCAACCATACATTCACGGTTACCAGTCTCAACAAAATATGAAAGTAAATCTGTAACAACCTTATTTGATTTGGAAATAGCAGCAGTTTCAATAGCATCAGTCCAAAGACCATCAGCTTTAAGTAATGAAATTGCTTTATTATATTTTTTACTGTTTCTGTAGATAACAGCTGCAAGTTGTCTGAAGAAAATTAATTCATGTTTTTCTAATCTTTCAGCTAATCCAATACTGTCAAATTTATCATATGATTCAATTGCTAAACGTAATGACTTATAATCTTCTTCCTCGATTAATAAATCATGATAAGCAGAATTAACAATTGAGTTGTTCTTCTCTAAAACAGAAATTAAGAATGGTTTAATTAATGGTAAATTATCAGATTTTTGGAAAATCTTAACAACTCTTGGTAAATCTAATCTTGGTGTTAATACTGCTAATAAATCACTTAACAAAGTTGGATGTAAATTAGTGTAAAAGTTGATAGCTCTGTAGTAAATTTCTAAGTTTGAAACTTTAACAATGATTTCCTTGAATGAAGAATGTTCAAATGCACTTTCTGATCTTTCAATCATTGTTAATGCAGCATTATCCCATTCATCATAGTGGCAATATAAGAAAATTAATTCAGGCCATAAATGAGCATCTTCACAAGCTCTGATAACTTTTGGAATATTGATTCTAGACCAGAATAATTTCAAATGTTCCATTGTTTTAGATGGTTCATATTTAGTGTACAAAATAGCAAGTTCAGTGAACATACCCATATGAGCTCTTTCTAATGACAAACCATTTTCAAATAATGAAATTAATTCCTTGAAGTATCCATTATATTCATATTGAATAACTAAAGGTTCTAATTCTTCAGCATGAACAATTAAATGTAAACCACACATTTGAGCTAACTTAAATTCTTTATTTTCAATACATGCTTGATTAACTTGTTTCCAAACTTGAATGTTTGATGCTTTTCTAGCACAATCAACAGCAGCTGTATAATCTTTTAAGTAAACTAAGGTAGAAGCTAACTTAGAATAATTAGAGATATTTTCAAAAATTAATTTGGCAGCTTCATAATTACCATTTTCATATAATTTATCACCAATTGCATCCAAATCAGCAACGTTGGATAATTTTAAGAATCTTTCAATATCACTTAATTTACCTAAGGTAGCATATGCATTGATAATTGCACCATCGATAATTGGTTCCCTTAAAGTCTTTCTTGCCATTGTTAAGAATGGAATTAATTCTTCTTCTTTACCAGCATGTTCAGCAACTTCAATAACATTTGCAAAATTAGATGGATCATCGGCTTTAATATAAGAGTTAATAGCTTCTGGAATTCTTAAACCATTTAATTGAGCTTCACCTAATTGTGACCAAAGTTCTGGTTTATCTAATTTTTCAGCATATTCTTCACCTCTGTCTAATGACATAATGTCTTCAACTAAAACTTTCATTGCAGCTGAATAATTTTCGAATTTATTGTAAATTTCAAAAGCTTCTTCATATAATTGATTTTGAACACAAATTGGTGCAACTTCATCAGGATTATAAGCATCGATTTTTTCAATATAATTCATAATACGAGATGGATCAACTTTAACAGCAGTTAAAATTAATAAAGCTTGTAATGATGGGTTTTCATTAAATGGGGATGGTTCTAAAACAATTTTTTCTAATAAATCGATTAATTCGGTTTGAAGTTGATTGTCCATGAAGGCTTTAACAGCAATAGAAATTGGTTGTGGGTCTTCTAATTCAGGAATTGCAGTTCCAACAACTTGATCGACTAATTGTTTCTTATAAATATTTTCTGGATTTAAGACTTTTGCCCATAATGATAAATCAGATCTCTTTAATAAATATCTTGCTTGATATTTGAACATAGAATTTTCATTGGTAATATTGATTAATTCGTCATCATTTTGACCTTTATCATAAGCAATATAAGCTAAGAAAGGATCTCTCTTTTCACAATATTTACCAACAACTAAAGTGTCATATTGATCGTTTTCTTTTAAGAATTTTTCAGGGTTATTATTAGAATCAATGTAAATCTTTGCTAAAGTATCATAAACAGCTTTATCTTGGGTACCAGATGCTAAAGTGGCTTCTAAAAATGGTAATAAAATCTTTAATCTATTTCTTTTTTCAACTTCATCACATAATTCAGCAATTGGAACTTGACCTAAAACAGATTGTAAGAGAGATTTGATAATATTTTCATCACAATCAACATCTAAAAGTGCAGCAACAACTTGTGGAGTTTTTGAAGGATTAACTTGTTGGACATAAACTTCAATAAATTTGAAATATTTGTTTTTGTAAAGATAAAGAATCAAATCGTGAACAAAATTGTATCTATCACAGACAACAATAAGTGGTAATTGATCTTCCAATTGAGTTTCTTTTAAGAAATTCTTAACTTTTTCACCATCATAAACATTGTTATCTCTAACAATTCTTTCAATTTCTTTAACTTGGCCCAATTTAGCAGCACATTGAATGTATTTCAAAACAACTTCTGGATCTTGAGTAACATTAACAATTGATGATAAATAATAGTATAAACCTTCAACGGAGTTGTAATCTTCAAAAACTTTAATTAAATTGATTGGACCAATTAAATCAGAATATTTTGTTGCAACTTGAATACAGACTTGAAGATTTTGAGCAATATTATTAGAAAGCATTTCTCTTAAACATGTAACACATTGATCAACTTTCAAATTACCAAAATATGAAACTAACCAATCTGTTGGGATTGCATTTGCATGAACAATAACTCTCTTAATATCTTTGATATCATCATATAATTCCAAAGCTCTTTGATATAAACCAGCTTTTTCACATAATGTTGCAATTGTTGGTTTATCATAATGAGAAAACATATTATTACCTAAAATTGCATCTGCAACTTGTGGTGCATGTAATAAATTAACTTCCAATAATTTAGTTTGTAATTGACCATCTGCTGGTTTATTATTCTTTAATGCATCCAATAAGAAAGCAGTTGCTTGTTGAATGTAATTTTGAGAAAAGAAAATATCAGCAATTTGTTGAATATTAATATCTGGTTGAGATTGTAATAATGTAGTTGCAAATTCTGCTGCTTTATCTGGATTAACTCTAAGTATATTTTGAATTAAAACAGTATAATTTGGTGTATAACCAACTTTTTCACAAAATGGTATAATTTTATCAAATTGGCCTAATTCTGCTAAGCATAAAATAACTTTACTTGGAGAATTTGCTTTATAGTAAACAGCTAAAGCTAAAGTAATATTAAGTGGTTTAATTAAATCACCTAATTCTTCTGATGTATCTAATTTATCTTCTTTCAGATATTTTTCTAAAGTTTCAATTCTATTTTGTTGTATTAAAGGTCTAACTAATTCTAAAGTTTCAAATTTATTCAATGAACCTCTATCCAATAAAAATACTAAATATTGTAAGAAAGGAGCTGGTTGACCTGGTTGAGAAGGTAAACTTTTTAATTTTGAGATTGTATCTGGGGTTCTTAATTGTGGAGAAGAAGCAGCAATTTTAACGGCAGATTGATAATCACCTGTTGCAATTGATTGGTTAAATTGTTGAGTGAATAAATTTTCTGCACCTGGTAAACCACTTCTTGAAGCTAAACTTAAAGCTAATTCAACATCACCTAAATTCTTTAAAATATAAGGAATAATTCTTTCAGTTGAAACATCAACAGCTAAAACGGCACCAGATCTATTAATTGTAATAATACCACCATCATTATCAAAACTTGTACCAGTAAAGACAGGATCTGATGAAATTCTATTTAAGAAGATTTTTTTACCTGTTTCAATATCATATAAATGAATAAAGCCAAGCTTAGTTAAAATATAAACAATACCATATTTTGAAGATAATTGAAGTGCAACTGGGAAATCATTACCAACTTCAGCAGGGAAAAAGACATCAACTGATTTTTTAACAAAAGTTGGAGCACCATCTTTATGATCTATTTCATTAATATGTAAAATACCACCAGTTTCAGTTCTTGAAGAGAAAGCAAATAATTCAGTTTCAACTGCAGCACCTTGAAGTTTTAATTGAGTAAAATTACATACATGACCTTCAATTGGTTGAGAAATATTTCTATCTTTTGAAAATAATTGAATATGACCTACAATTCTATTATTTTCTTGAGCAATACCACCAATTGCAAACCAATTTAAATTTTTATTTGCGAAAAGTTGAGTAATTTGACAATCATTTAAACAAACATTTCTTGAAGTTAATAAAACAGGACCATCATCAGTACCATCAAAGATATTCCAAGTATAAACAGAATTAATTGTAACTAAACCAAGAACTTCATTATTTAACCATTTCCAAAACACAATTTTTTCAGACATAATATTTGATTTAAGTCTTTGCTTTGTTTCTAAATTAAATATTTGAATTGTTGTATCATTAGCTCTTAATGAAATAACCATTTGATTTGGATGCATAATAACTGAATCTGCAGACATTGATTTTTTAATTACATTATTATTATTTTTTAAATCAACAATTACAGCAGAATTACCTGATTCACCAGTTTCACGACAACAAACATAATGATCAGATTCTAAAGTTGTACTTAAAAAATTAAATGATTGTGGATTGATCCCTAACGAAGCTAATTGACAAACGTCAACCAATTCAATTGGGGGTGCCTCTGACATAATTGAAAGATTGTTAATATATTTATCAATTGACTATATATATAGAATTAAAGAAAATATTAAAGATATAAGATATACGAAATATAATATTAATTAATCTAGTGGTTACAAAAATACACATCATCAAACCGTAACAAATTACAATACTGCCACCAACGCATACAAATCATAATATCCAGAATCAACATCTTGCAAGCTTGCGAGATATTCAAATTGAAGGGGGGGCGAACATTCGAGGCTCGTAGGCATTATTTAATTGCGCGCACATTTAACATTTATTTTTTATTTTTATATTAAAATGGGATTTAACTTAACTTAAAACATAACGTAATAAGAAACTACATTTTCCGAAACGTTACGTCGTTCGACGTTCAACGTTTGATGTTTGATGTTCCACACCTCATATTTTTTTGTGTAGTATTAGAGAGTAAAGTGCAATTCTAAAAAAAAAAGGACAGTAAATCCATTATTTTCTAACTTTTTCATCTACTCTTCAATACAGTCTGAAAATTTTAATATTAAATAGTAATAAGTAATTAATTAATTAGATATAAAAATAGTTACAAAAAAAATAAGTTAAACGAATGAATCATAAAAACTATGACGAGTGAAAAAGTGAAGTTGAAAAATGAAAAAATGGTATAAATAAATTAAGTTGGCTTTTTTTTTAGTTTTCAAAACTAGTAGAATAATCATTAAATTAAAATGCGTGCATCAAGAAGTATTTTGTTTCAAATTAATCCCTTCCTGTGAAATGACTTTAATGCAAAAAAAATTATTAATCCATTATGAATTAAAGAAATTAACAGTTGACTAATTCAACAATTTCTAATTCAACTGGATAACATTCACTACCAATATCAGTTGAGTATAGGTTGTAAAAGTTACCTGATAAACATTGGTAGAAAGTAGTGTTTGAACCAATTGCTAATAAACCATCTTCAGAGATAGACCAACCTTTAGCATAGATTGCACCAGCTTGTGGTGGTGGACCATCGAATTGGAATTGATAGTTAGCAACAATAGAACCAATTCTACCCTTTGCATCAGTTAAAATACCATCATGTAATTCCATTGATAAAGTACTGTTAGTAGCACAAGCTTGGTATTGAATACCATCATCAGCTGGAGCAGAAGTGTTTGTAGAAGATTCTTCAACAGTTGAAGTAGCACCGACAGTAGTACCAGAAGCTTGAACTTGACCGTCACCAATTTGAGTTGCAGCACCAGTAGTTTCTGCAGCAGTAGTTGAGGTAGTAGCTTGAACTTGACCATCACCAATTTGAGTTGCAGCTTCAGCAGTAGCTTTTTCAGTAGTTGAAGTAGTTGCTTGAATTTGACCATCACCAATTTGGGTAACAGCTTGTGCGGTTTCTTTAGCAGTGGTTGCAGTTGTAGCTTGGATTTGACCATCACCGATTTGAGTGACAGCTTGTGCAGTAGCTTTTTCAGTTGCAGTAGTAGCTTGAATTTGACCATCACCGATTTGAGTGACAGCTTGTGCAGTAGCTTTTTCAGTTGCAGTAGTTGCTTGGATTTGACCATCACCAATTTGAGTAACTGGTTGTGCAGTAGCTAAGACAGTTGCAGCAGTAGTTGCTTGAATTTGACCATCACCGATTTGAGTGACAGCTTGGACGGTTGTTTTTTCAGTTGCAGTAGTAGCTTGAATTTGACCATCACCAATTTGAGTAACTGGTTGTGCAGTAGCTTTTTCAGTTGCAGTAGTAGCTTGGATTTGACCATCACCGATTTGAGTAACTGGTTGTGCAGTAGCTTTTTCAGTTGCAGTAGTAGCTTGGATTTGACCATCACCGATTTGAGTAACAGCTTGTGCGGTTGCTTTTTCAGTTGAAGTAGTAGCTTGAATTTGACCATCACCAATTTGAGTAACAGCTTGAGCGGTTTCTTTAGCAGTTGAAGTTGAAGTAGTTGCTTGAATTTGACCATCACCAATTTGAGTAACAGCTTGTGCGGTAGTTGTAGCTTCTTCAGTTCCAGTTGTGGCTTGAACTTGACCATCACCAATTTGAGTTGCATCAGCTTTTCTAACATTCTTACCAACAACGGATGAAGCAGTTGGAACAGCAGATGAAGTTGAAAGTGGGTTAACTGCAATACCGAAAGAACCGGTATAGTCAGTCTTACCACCAGCTAAAGTAGCAGATGGAGTTAAAGTGGTCCAAGCAGAAGATGGAACGGTTGCTGCAATAGCATTACCGACCATTGCCATAACACCTAAGTTTCTGTATTGCATTTTTATTTATATTATATATATATATATTATTAGCTTTTGTAATTGAATACTTGCTTGATAAAACAAAAGAAAAAAAAAACAAAAGAGAAAATAAAGGAAAGTAGAAGGAAAAAAATTATAAAACATTAAAAGAAACAAATAAGGAACAAGTTTTACAATCCAAATCAAATCCAAATGGAGATTTTGTGGTTTATTTAAAGGAAAATAAATTGAAAGAAATTGAAATAGACAAATTATCAAATGTTACTAAATATAAACACCACCTGGTCTACTAATAATAATAAATCAGGCTAATTTTTTTTTTTTTTGAAAATCATCCCTTTGGGTAAATTAACTTCTTCGAGATTAATTGATTGATTGATTGATCAATTATATAATTATTACATACACTATTTTTACTCATCACATTACTTTTTTCGGAAGCCATATTGGATTTTTTGCTAGTAAATTTTCAATTTCTGAGAATTTCCTCGCCCGGATTCAAACTGCACCCACTTAATTTTCTATTTTTAGTATCGTATTTAACTTTATTATTAATTAAAATTGTGTCATTTTCGCTCCAGTTCCATGAAATTCCACCAATTTTTTGTTACGCGTTATAATTTTTCAGCCTTTGATGTTAAATTATTACTAGTAGTATTTTTATTTTTTTTTTTATTTTTTTTTATTTATTAAATCTTACATACAGTTTTTCTTTTTTTTTTTATTTTTGGTTAAATTACTTTTCCTCTCTAGGCAATTTAATTAATACATACAATTTACCAACATTATTATTATTTGATTCAAATTATTACTAAGATACTACATTAATTACTATGATAATTCACCCAATTAAAAATTATTCAGCCTTGTTTTTTTAATTTAACTGATTATTTATTCAATATTAACAATTGAATAAGTAACACTTATCAAATTAATTGTAATTAGTAACTATGGTAAATATAAAATTTAATTGACAATTATTGTGTAACTAGTTACTTGTTACTAGTCAATATTTGAATTTTTTTTTAAATATAGCTTATTTTACATTATATAGCGTGTAATATATCATTTACTTGTGTACAAAATAGAATCAATATAAACAAATACGTGATTTGACACATAATAACATTGCAATTAAATCAATAAGTTGATCTAACCCAAGTCATCTTATTATTATAGTATTATAATATTATAATATTATAATAATACTATAATATAACAATATAATATAAATCAATAAATTGAAATCAGTATATGCATTATTTGAATCTCGGTCTTGTGAATGATTTGAACTTTTTTTTATTAATTTACACAATAAAATTTAAATGAGGAAAACAATTTAACCAAACAAGTAAAACAAAAAAAACAAAAAAAAATGTCTCGGTTCCTCGAATTTTTTTCTTTGGGTTTTCTGTTTTTTTCCTCACTATTTGTGGAAAAACTGAAAAATCAAATCAAAAAAAAATAATGCACTCTCTTTAGCCTCAATTTGGTTAACATATTTCCGTTTTAGGAAATCTAAATGTCTGTCCTGGAAAAAAATAAACCAAAAACATAAATAATAGTAATTAAATAAACGGTTACTGCGGTTATTCACTTTTGGTTTATATAAACATTTAATTGATTGGTGGTTAATACGCTTAATTAATTAATTAATTCAATTAAATAGGTTGGCTGATGAAGAAGTTAATCTAACTGTTTTATTTATTTATACTATCCGTTGTTACCCATTAATTGGCATATGTGTTTATAAATTTCTAAATAAAGTAATTAATATTTGACTGTTTATTTCCTATTTATTCAGACTCTTGTTTATACAACAAACAATTTTCATTTTTATTTTTACAAATTAAACTCCGCAAAAAGCTATTTTCAATTGATTAATAATAATAACTATTTTTCATTCAACTTTAAGTATTAAAAATAAGAGATACATATAGATATAGATATACAATTTAAACTAACATTTCTTCAGTAATAACTTGTTCAATTATTGAACCATTGGCTTCTGGTAGTCTCTTTAATTTAATATTGTAATCATCTTCTTCAATATCTTTAAATGCTTTTAATAACTCATTAGGATTACTTTTAATACTTTTAACAACTCCAATTGATTCAAATGCATTGGCAATCTCAATTTGATGATTATCCTTTAATCCTTCATTAATCATTACAATTAGTTTAATATCTCTTTCTTTAATTCTTAATGTATCAATAATTGATCCAGTTCCAGCATGTGATATGACAATATCACTATTTTTGGTAAATTTAAAAGTTAATTGACTATCAAATTGAATACATAAAACTCTTACCTTATTATTATTGTAATTATAATTAAATTCAAAATTAATTCCTGTATTATTCCTAGAATCTTCATATTCTTTATATTCTTTGATAGTATCTTTATTTAATTTTTTAATTAAATTCCTTAAAAATACAATTGACTCTTTTGATTTACCATATTGAATTACTATTCGATCAAATTTATATTCTATTAAAGTATTTAAAAATCCACTATTAATTACAGATTCAATTAATTCCTTAAATGTAACTGTTGCTCCTGTTGTAACCAGTACCTGTCTCATTTTAATTTATTATCTAGTTGAATATATTAAAGATTATATATGTTTATATTATAAAGCAAAAATTGAATTTTCAATCATATCATCAACATGATTGAATCAAATCGTTTATTTCGTGTAACAAAATATTTAAAAAACTGTTCCGCAATTTTAAAGTGGTATCGACGCGTCGATAGTAAATAAGATCATCATATAATATAATATAATATAATATAAAATAAACCATATTACTTTTTACTAAATTAACTCAAAGATACTACATCTTTCATTATTATTTATGGTCATTTTATGATTGAAAGGAGTAGGATGACAAAAGGTTTTAAAAGAAATACTAAATTAAAAAGTGCAAATGTTATAAGTAAAACCAAAACGACTGAATACATTTATCGATTAAGAAATTTTATATCAAGCATCAAATCAACAACTCCTGTTATTAGAATATAAGCACAATACAAAATTACTAGTGGCTTTAATTTTTGGTATGTATTAATTCAAAATGCAAATTTCTCCTGCTAATTTATCTAAATCAAGCTGTTCATCCGTAATTGAACTTGTGTTTTTTTTTAAACAACTTCAATTCACTCGTTATTGTTAGATAACATTAGATTAAGTAAAATATACATATTAGTACCTAATTGATTAACTGCCTCTTCAGTAAATCTCTATGGGAAATATTTATTGATTGCATTTGATAATAATTTAACAGGCCATATGGATAGTTAATTTATTAGCAATGAAAACATTTGATTTTCATCTTAAATACATCCAATTCATTGATAGATTGGATATCTGGGGAAGATCTTTCAATTAATGAATAAAATAAAGTTATAAAGAAACATTTTTTGTTTCTAAGATTTGAGTGAAAAAAGCCATCCCTGACGGGGTTAAAAACCAGTTTGTCAAATGAGCGACTCTTATGTAAGTCATGAAAAAGTTGAAAAACATGTTTCTTCCTTTTAACTTGATGTCTAGAAACATTTGCCCTTATCAGACTTATTATATACACCACTTGATACCATATAAATTACAAACTCAATACAATCAATTAATCGCAATGGCAAAAAAAGGAGGAGATGGTTCTAATTTAGTTCCAAGAATTATTAATCATATGAATAAAGATCATGCTCATAATATTGAAGATTTCTTAGTTACATATGCTCATGTTGATCCACAAGTTGCTGAACGTCGTCCTCAAATGGAAAATTTAGAACTTGGTTCAATGTCATTATCTTATATTGATATGCAAGGTACTAAATGTTTTATTAGAATTCCAATTGAACCAACATTAGAAACTTTTAATGATGCACGTTCTAAATTAGTTGAAATGTCACAAATAGCAGCTAGAAAACGTGGTTTTAGTGAATATTTAATTAATGATATACCATTCTTTAAGAGTATAAAAGATTATATTGCTTTTGCTTTATTTTTTGCCTTATATTATTTTGCTATTAAACCTGATGTCTTAAATCATTTAGTTTATGATGTTTTACAAATTCAACCAGAAACTGCTAAATATATAATGGATTACCATATTGTTGTATTTAGAGCAATTCTAATTATTCATTCCCTTGAAGCAATTGTTATATTGTATCCATTATTAAGAAAGTTTAGAATGGGTACATTAAAAAAATTAACTTGTTTAGCATTTGTTTTAATTGAAGGTATAGTCTTTTTAGGTGCATTTAAAGAAACCGTCGATAAAGCCCAAAATCCGAATAGAAATAAAGAAAATTAATGATTTATGAACTCACATTCCTATATGTTTCTTTTTTGTTTTTTTTCACAAATAAACATTCTTATATAGATTATATATATATATAGTATACATTTGATTTAATGAGATTCAAATTATTATAATTATTGTAAAGAATAAAGAGAAACATCAGTTTTTTGACCATCAACAACTTCAGTTTTCGACACCCAGCTGAATAATGCCTTGTGAGTTATCAACTCTCTTCGTCTTGATTGATTTAATTTTCTTCTTTCATTTTCTTCCTCTAGTTTTTTTGCATCAACTTTCTCAATTTTTCTATGTAATAATTTCTTTAAAGTTTCTTTCTTTTCTGATTCCAGTTTACGCATATTGAAAGTTTTACGCTTTCTAGCAGCTTCAGCTTTTCTTAATTGAATTTCTTCTTCTGTTAATGGTTTCTTCTTAGTACCGCCCTCCATAAGTGCCAGAACACTCTTTGGTAATTTTTTGCCATTATAAAACTCATTTATCACTTCTTCAGGTTCTTCTGATAAACCTAATACTTTAGATCTCTGTCGCTCACTAAGTTTTGCTAATTCAATATCACTTTCATTTCCATTCGTGTCATTTTCTTCATCATTGAGATTTGGATCTTCACTTTCTTCACTGTCGTTATCTTCACTATTTCTCAAACTATCGTTATTTGGTATTTCACCATTTTCTTCGAAATCACTTCCAAAATCATCTTCATTTGGTTCTGTATATTTCACTTTGATATTTCTTGTCCTGACATTAGATTTACTAACAGAATTAGATTTGGACTTTGACTCCCTTTTACTTGTTTTTTTACTTTTGGATTTATTCAAAATGTTTGATAGTTTCTTTTTATTCAGACTTAAGGTTATTAATAAATTAGTTGAAGATCTGTATTTTATAGACACATAATTTTGTTTCGTTTTGTTCTTATGATTTTTATGACTAGATGAAGAATGATTATTATTGCTAATATTAGCCCTCTTACTTTTTGAGCTTTTACTCCTTTCAAATTCATCATCTTCTTCATCCTCTTCATCTTCTTCTAACTCCTCATCTTCGTAACCATCATTATCATATCCTTCTCCTCCTTCTAATTCTCCATCATCAGGAATACTATCATCAGCTTCATCCGATTCGGAATTATCATCTCCTAACATCTCTTCGTCTTCTAGTTCTTCAAGCTCATCATCAAAATTAATATCTGCGGATTCACTTTCCAAATTTCTTTTCTTTAATTGTCTCTTTGGTCTAGATGGCATAGTTTGAAGATTTATTTTATTTCTGGAGTCGAATATTATGCAAATATATATGTGGGTGTGTGTGTTGGATAGAAACTTTCAAATATATATAATTCCTCAAACACGTAATGATGGTAATCGACAATTAATTAATCAACATGAATTTCCAGATATCATTATTTTGGTGCACGGGGTTATGTGAAAATATATTTTTTTTCTCTTACAATTGATTCGATTTTATTCTATTCAATGCATTTTAGAGATGTTTATTTTTTATTCGGGATCTGTTATTTGACTAGTTACTCTTTCATTTCTTATCAAATATATATATATATATATATATTTATTGCGATAGCTAAATAAAAGAGTAAAAAGAGAAGCGAGATCTATTATATCTAAAGAATAAAGGAATACGTTAGATCTTTTTGTTTTTATTCATATAATAATGCAGAATATTCAAAAAGCAATACCTGAAGATACTCATACTTTTAATATTGAAAATATTCATGGTATTGATAATCTGAATGATTTACATTTAAATCAGTTAAACAGTCAATTAAGATATGAGTTGCGAAATTTAAATTCAGATGTTGACGTTGGAATTAATATTTCAGGGGATGAAGTAGATTACGGTATAGGGGATGATGTTATCGAAGTTGGAGTTGGTAATGATGAAAGACATAATGATCAAGATGAAGACAGAAATCAAGACGATGAAGATGATGATGAGGAGGAGGATGAGGATGAGGATGAGGATGTTGATATTTCTAATCGACTTGATACTCAACAAGAAAGAGTTATTAATGAAGAAAATTTTAATTCTATATCAAGACATCGAGTTCAGCAAAATCAGTCACTGGGAAATATCAATCATCATATAACTAATTATAATGAAATTAATCATAATAATGTATATACTAATATTAAATCTGAAACTTTTAAAAGTGATTTACAAAGTCAACAAAATACAATAGAGCATACTCTTAGTGGAGCATTTAATGGAAGTGAAAGTGAACCATTTAAAAATTATATTAAATCAATCGTTGATAGAGAACATAATGACATAGATGGTGGAAATAACTATAACAATCATAATAATATACCAATATCACTAGATATTAAAAATCAAAATGAGTATAATTCGGTTGGGCAGAATACTGAAAATGATAACCATTACCATATTCAAGAAATATCAGATAATAAGAAAATTAATAACAATAATAATAATAGTAACAATAAAAATAATAATGGTAATAATAATCCTAACAAAAGAAAAATAGAAATATTAAATTCAAATATCAACAATAATGAAATCCAGATAAATGAGAAAGGGCGAAGTTTAAAGAAGATTAAAATTCAAAATATAAACAATAAACAATTTGAGCATGATAATAGAGATAATAATATAATATATAAAAATAATATTGAGGATAACATAATAGATAAAACTAGTAAAAATAAAATTAATAATATAAACTTGGAACCAATCAAAAATATAAAGAAATGCTCAAGATGTAGAATGAAACGATTACAAGAAAGTGCAGAGGAATTGGAAAAATATCAAACATGTATGCAATGTAGAGAAAGACGTAAAGTTAGAGATAAAAAACCTAGAGTTTTAGTTAAATTACCCAATTTGGCTGATGATTGGAAGGCATTTATATCTAAGATTAGTTTAAATAATGTCATTGATATACAGCAACATAATTATCGTGCGTATACTGATGAAACTGAATTTCCAAGGTATAAACCAAATGATTTAACATTACCAATTATTCAAGCAATAGGTGAAAAAATAGTTATTAAATATATACATCCATTACAAGAAATAACTGGATTTAAATTTGCTGTTAGAGATCATCATAATCCATCATTAACTGATCATCATAGAGCCAAAAAAATTACATGGATGTTTATTTGTTCACAAGATAAATTTCGTAGGCGTAAAAGTAGAAGTGAAAATAAAAGACAAGTATCTAATAGATTAAAAACAGAGGAATGTTGTTCTAAAATTACATTGAGTTATGATTTAGTTTATGGAATTGTTCAAATAAGTTATAATCATAAACATCATAAACCATTGAAATCAGATGATGATAATAAATATAATAGAAGAATTGAATATCATAATCACATTAATAATATTAATAATGTAAACAATAATGAAACACAAGTACATGTAATTACACAAAATAATAATAACGGTAATGAATTTAAGGTTAATAATAATAACATATTATCTCAAAATAATGAAAAGACTGAAAATATATCTGATAATAACGGTACTCTAAATGATAAGATTAAACAATCATCTAATATTATTAATAAAGGAAAGGATTATAATGATGATAAAATTCAAAATGGAAATATAGCTATTGATGTTAATAATCATGGTAATACTAATAATAATAATAATGAAGATGAGATTCATATAGATAATGGTTTTACAAATATTAAGAAGCATGACGTTGATAGAGAAGTTATTGAAGCTGCTGCAGCTGCTGTTGCCGCTGTTGCAGCAAATACTGGAGAAGAAGATAATGAAGATCAATATGAACAAGTAAAAGCATTTAATGAGCAATTTGGAAATATCAATATGCAAGTTGGTGATATAAGTATGATGGAGGTTGATAATAATGATAATGATGGAAAAGGAGGGCATTATGGGGCAAGAAATGCCGATGATGAGAATGATGAGGAAGAGGACAACGATGGCAATGATGATAGTAATAATGGCGTAGGAGTAGGAGTTGGGGTTGGGGTAGATGTTGATGTTGATGTTGATGATGTTGATATTGATGTTGATGATGTTGCAGAAATCGCCAAATTATTAAAACAAGTTCAACAAGCACAAAGTAAGAGATTATCGGAATTAGAAAGGGAACAAGAGGGTGAAGATGAAGGTGATCATGACCATGATGAAAATAAAAATGATATCGAAAGACAAGATATTGATAACAATAGAATTACAAATATGTTAGGGGATTCTAAAGAAAATGTATCACATTATCTGATCAATCAAAGTTTACTAGAACAAGTCCGAGAACAAGTACATTCCCAAGCAGGTTCTTTGGATGACAATGATACAGAGAATTAGATATGAAAGTATCATATGGATAATTAACTAACATTGAACTGTATAAGACTTTGAATTAAAATCTTATTAAAAAAAGAAGAAAGGTTCTCTTTAATGTAGCAGTAAAAGAATAGAATAAATATTTTTATAAAAAGTAAAAACTTTTAATTGTTCTAAACTACTTAATAAATATTGAAAATAAATTTCGGAAATTACTCTTGGTTTCTCGTTTCTTATTACTAGAACATAACCGTTATGGTGATTGAGTAGATTGTGTGAATGGTGGTTGTTGGTTATTAACTGTTGATATTTGTCAAAATAATATTCAACTAATTCGAAGTTTATTATGGAGCTCAGTCAGCCGCTAAGATTAAAAAAAAAATAAAAAAAAATATATTTATTATTAATTTTTATCGGATTAATTTTCAGCGGGGTTACTTAGTAAATTTACTACTATAAAGTTTGCTTACTCAATGGAAAGGGTCATATACTAATAAACTAACATTGTTAATTGTTATTTTAATTTAATTTAATTAATTGGGAACTTGGAACCGAATTAGATTTCTGTCATCTGTTGATTTTTAAAAGTTTTTTTTTTTTTTATAAATTATATCTTTTTTATCTTTTGTATTCAATCTTAAGAGTATATATAAATTTATTTATTTATTCATTTATTTATTTATTTCTTCATTTCTTCATTTATTTGGTAATTAATATCTTTTTTATTCCCTTATCATCCGAATTTTCCGCTTGTTGTATTAATTGATTTAGTTAAAGGATATAGCAGAAAAAAAAAATATGTTTTTATCAAAGGCAAGATTGACTTTCAAAAAGTCAACTCTTGGTTTGAATTTTAAAAATATCTTATATTCAAATAATAATAACTCATATAAAAGATTCTTATCGACTACTAACAAAGCAGGAAATAAATATTCAAATAATGAAAAGTCCGTTTTAAAATCTGGTATTGTCACCTGGTCATTTCGTGCAGTTGTGTTCTCTGGTATTGCAGGTTGGTGTTATTTAACTTGGTTAGTTTATAAAGAATCAAATCCAGGTAGTCAATTACCACAAACTGAATTAAAAGAAAATGGTAATAAAAAGAAAAATATTGTCATTTTAGGTTCTGGTTGGGGTGCAATTTCATTCTTAAGTGAATTGGATACAACTAAATATAATGTTACAATTGTTTCACCAAGAAATTATTTCCTTTTCACTCCTTTATTACCATCTGTTCCAAGTGGTACAATTGGAATTAAATCAATTTGTGATTCTGTTAGAACAATTGCTAGACAAAGACCTGGTGAAGTTACTTATTTAGAAGCTGCAGCAACTGATATTGATCCAATTAATAAAACTGTTTCAATTGAACATAAATCTCAAAGATTTTTAATTGGTGATGCATTTACAGCGGAAAGAGAACCAATTGAAACAACTTTAAATTATGATTATTTAGTTTATGCAGTTGGTGCAACTGTTAATACTTTTAATATTCCTGGTGTTTATGAACATGCATCATTCCTCAAAGAAGCAAATGATGCAACCGCTGTTAGACAAAAAATCTTTAATCAAATTGAAGCTTCAAGACTATTACCAAAAGATTCAGATGATAGAAAAAGATTATTAAGTTTTGTTGTTTGTGGTGGTGGTCCAACAGGTGTTGAATTAGCAGCTGAAATTAAAGATTATATTTATCAAGATTTATCAAAATTTATACCTGGTATTGAAAATGAGATGAATGTTACTTTAATTGAAGCTCAACATAATGTTTTATCAATGTTTCATCCACGTTTAATTGAATATACAAAAGATATTTTTAAACAACAAGGTTTAAATTTACAAACTGATACAATGGTTAAAAAAGTTGATGATAATAATGTTTATGCAACTTATCGTCATCCTGATGGTAAAACTGAAGATGTTGTTATTCCTTATGGTACATTAGTTTGGGCAGGTGGTAATAAACAAAGAGAAATTACAACTAAATTATCATCTAAAATTATCGAACAAAGTACTGCAAGAAGAGGTTTATTAATTGATGATTATTTAAAATTAGATGGTGATAATTATATTTATGCATTAGGTGATTGTACTTTTACTCAAAATCCTCCAACTGCACAGGTTGCTCATCAACAAGGTGTTTTCTTAGCAAAACATTTTAATAAACAATCAAAAATTGAAGATATACAATATTCAATTGAAAATTCAACAGATCCAAATGAAATTTCTAAATTAGATAAACGTCTTCAACGTTTAGTAAAGAATGATAAACCTTTCGAATATGTTCATCAAGGTTCACTTGCTTATATTGGATCAGAACGTGCAGTTGCAGATTTAAGTTGGGGTGACTGGTCAACAGTTGCTTTAGGTGGTAGTATGACTTTCTTCTTCTGGAGATCTGCTTATGTTACTATGTTATTAGGTATTCGTAACAAAATCTTTGTCGTTTCAGATTGGTTAAAAGTTGCTATTTTCGGTAGAGATTGTTCAGCAAATGATTAGTGGTTGAACTCTATGCTTTATTCTTCTTTCTTTTTGTTTCTTTCCTATTATTTTAGTAATTTTTTATTTTATTCAACAAATATATTCATAATAAGTTTATTCTAAAAAAAATATTCGTAGTTTTTAAATATACATAATATTATTATTTATTTTATATGCATTAATAGCGATTACAAATAATTTCTAGAATGGTTTAGCACATTTTCTCTTTTCAATTTCACCAGTGCTTGGATCGATCATTGTTTCCCAATCTAATGGATATAATAAGTTACCATCTTCGTTACGAGCAAATACAACACCTAAATCATTACTAGCAGTAGTTAAATAAAAACTTGCACCGTCACCTAAAGATAATACAGTTGCACGTATTATATCACCAGGTTGGTAACATTCCCATGTTTTAACACTATCTCTCTCAGTCGAACGTATATCTTGAGATCTAATTAAAGCTTTGAAAAATTCACCAGATTCAGTAGGTAATAAATTTAACAATTGTAAATTATCATTAATATCAACTTTGTTCTCTGTTGATTTAGGTAACACACTTAAAATTTCGACATTAATTCTTTGATATGACATTTTCTTAACCCTGGCTAATACTAGATCACCAACTTGTGGAGTGACTGCTTTATAACTTCTACAATCAAAACTATTATTATTTTTATATTGCTTCTCCTTTCTTGGTAATACAGAAACTATTTTCACATTTTGTTGATTGTCTAACTCTACATTTTTTTCTTCGGTCTTTGATTCATTTTCAATTTGATCACTTATGTTGACATAACCTAATGTTGTTGAAACTAAGGTCGGAATGCTTTGATTATTAAAAATAACAGGTGCTAGACGAACATTATCACCAGGCAAATATTTTATACTAGTTGATGATTCAGTCGGTTGATATATTGGTAAAATTGGTTGTCCAGGGAGAACTTTTTCCGGATACTGTAAAGTAGTCATTTTGGATGGGGGCCTTTTTTCAAATTACGATCTATATATATATTATATTTTTATACATGAATTTAACCAGCAGTTTCTTGTCAATTTCATGTTTGATTATTTGCACCAACTAAAATAAGAATATCAAATATTACGTAATACATGCGGGTTTTTTTTTCTATTTTTTTTCTATTTTTTATTTTTTTTTATTTAAAAAAATTTTCTCATGAAAAATTTTAAATTTTTTTTTAGATGTGAAAAAATTTATCATCTTTTGCTAATAAAAATTTTTCAGTTTCCAGTTTTATTCCTTTTTTTTCCATTCTTTCTCTTCTTTTCCATTTCTTTCTTTTTTAATTGCACTTTCTCTTTTCCTTTTCCTTTTTCTTTTGAATTATCTCTTCAAGTAGTTAACAAGACACAATGGCTAAAGCAGATATCAAGAAATCAAAGAAATCAGTTTCCAAGAAACAAGAAGAAAAAGCAACTAAGAAGGTTGAATCATCATCATCCTCTTCTTCAGAATCCAGCTCAGAATCATCTGATTCCTCTGATTCAGATTCCTCTGATTCAGATTCCTCTGATGAAGAAGAAGAAAAGAAAGAATCATCTGACTCTGATTCCGATTCCGACTCTGATTCATCAGATGAAGAAGAAGAAAAGAAAGAAGAAAAGAAAGAATCATCTGACTCTGATTCCGATTCTGACTCTGATTCTTCAGATGAAGAAGAAGAAAAGAAAGAAGAAAAGAAAGAAGAAAAGAAAGAATCATCTGACTCTGAATCTGAATCTGAATCTGAATCTGAATCTGAATCATCTGATGATGAAGAAGAAGAAAAGTCAAAAAAGAGAAAAGCTGAAGAATCAACAACCGAATCTCCAGAACCAGAAACTAAAAAAGCAAAGACTGAAGAGTCTGCTAGTGAACCAGCAACTCTTTTCGTTGGTCGTCTTTCATGGAATATTGATGATGATTGGTTAAAACGTGAATTCGAAAAATATGATGGTATTATTGGTGCTAGAGTCATCACTGATAGACAATCAGGTAGATCTAAAGGTTTCGGTTACGTTGATTTCGAATCAAAAGACGTTGCTGAAAAAGCTCTTGCTGAAATGAATGGTGTTGAAATTGATGGTAGACCAATTAATGTCGATTTATCTAACGCTAAACCACGTCAACAAAACTCAAATGAAAGATCTAATGATAGAGCAAAGAAATTCGGTGATGCAAAATCCGAACCATCAGATACTTTATTCATTGGTAACTTATCTTTCGATGCTGACCAAAATGGTGTTACTGAATTCTTTTCAGAATATGGTCCAATTATTGGTGTTAGATTACCAACTCACCCAGAAACTGAACAACTTAAAGGTTTCGGTTATGTTCAATTCTCTTCTGTTGAAGATGCTCAAAAAGCTTTAGATAACTTAAATGGTGAATACTTAAATAATAGAGCTGTTAGATTAGATTTCTCAACTCCAAAACCACAAAATAATGGTGGTAGAAGTTTCGGTGGTAACAGAGGTGGTCGTGATAGAAACGGTGGTAGAGGTTTCGGTGGTGATAGAAATGGTGGTAGAGGTTTTGGTGGCTCAGGTGCTAACTCAACACCAGTCAGCCAATTCAGAGGTTCCAAAAAAACTTTTGATTAAGTCCCTCCTCTTCATGTTTTTAATTGTCCCTAATCCATTAATTATACATTTTTCATTAATTGAGTATCTTTTCTTTTCAAATATCTCCGTGTATGTATAAATAGTACTTTTTGTTCAAAGTCACGTTGATCTCTCGATTCGCAACAGTTTAATTATTTTATGATATACTTATGTATAGTAATTTATATATAAATAACATTTTTGTCAGATAAATCTCGTAAAAATTCGATTTAAATATAAACTATCTTAGGTGAATCATTTATATAATCTAAATTATTTATATGAATTTTACGAATTTTATCGTTATCAACTTTTCTATAGTTCATTAACGGTTAAAAGGCTGTGTTTAATATATTTGATTTTTCTTAATTGCCAAATCTTCTTTTTTCCGTAAACTCCTTGCAATTAAGAAATAATATATTATTTTAAAATTATTTAATTTTGATTGTACATTTTTCAGAAGAAAATACAAAGGTATAAGCTTTTTTAAAACTCTTATATCTTTAAGTACTTGAATTTAACAAAATTTCCAATTCAAGAAATTGTGAAAAATATTTAATGAAGAGAACTTTTGGAAATTAAAAATTTTGGGTTACAAAATATTTTCCCTTACTTTATCGAAGTTTAAAATTCAATATCTTGTTTTATAAATTTTATTAACTATTGAGCCGTCCTTTATTAAGTATGAAAGAAAGTAATATTTATATATTGTCGTTATATTGAAAGTTATCTATCAATATATAACTCATTTAATTAGTAATTAAGGTAAGTGTTATCCCACGACAAATATCTTGTCATAAAATAATTTTTACTCTCAGGGGTTTAATTTTATCATGTTGAAGTACTTATAATATTTTCCAATTTGATGTATTACTTCGTTTATTTAATGAAATTCAAGTATGATTACATTTATAACTATGCCATGTCATCGCCATTAAAAGGAGTTGGTCATGCAGGCCATCGGTCTCCAAAAAAGAACACAATCGATCGATTGAACATACATACGGCTAAATTAATATCTCCAATGAAGAGATCTATGACTGAATTGAATCGAGTGGCATATGAAACTGCGGTTAAAAATAAATCAATTATTACGGATGATATGGATTCTATTGCTTTAAATGAAAAATCAATTTTAGATGAGATAATTTTGCTAAGTAAAGAGGATGGTTTGAATTCGTTAGAATTAGAAGAAGAGGATTTGTATCGTTCGAAAAATCTGAAAAAGAGGAATCATAATAGTTCAACAAGAACACCTGAAAAGTCTTTGGCTTTAAGTATACCCCTACTCAATAAGAATGAAGGAACTTTGCCCGTAGATTATCCTGTGAGAGAACAGAAAACTCCGGTAAAATCCGAAAAATATGAAGCAACAGTTGTAACTCCATTGAGGAGAAGCTCAAGACAAAGAGTGTCAGTTCTTGACAAATTACAAAATGCTTCTGATGAAAGCTTTTCCAGATCTCCCAGAAAAACTAAAAATTTACATTCAAAATTCAATAATATGACTGATATTGCTCCAAAAAATGCAAAACGGATTAAACTCATGAAAATTCCCGATATTGATACTGCCGATGACGAACTATTGACGTTTGATGCGGTAAGTAAACAGAAATCTTTGTACCATGATGGATTTGAAGCATATTTTGAACAATCTCAAAATAGGTCAAGGACTTCTAAAAAATCAATGACCAATGCACCAGAAATTTCGTATGAAGAATTTAACCAATATAATAAATTTCTTGATCTTATATGTACTGAACCGATCAAAAGTTTGAATAAATTATATAAATTCCAATTTTCTCAATGGCAATTTGAACTCGAAGAAGGTTTTAATCTTATATTTTATGGTATAGGTTCTAAAAGGCATTTATTACTTAGCTTTTTACAGGATTTCATATTACCAATGCAGACCAGAGCAAAATGTGTTGTTGTAAATGGCTACAACACAGAGTTTAACTTAAGATTATTAATGAGAGAAATATGGAAAATTTGTTTCAAAAAACCACTACCTTCAGCCCGAGAGACAAGAGAGATATGTAACATCACACATATAGAATTTATGAAATTAAAGAATAAAAATAATAAGTTATACATTTTGCTAAATAATATTGATGGAGATTCCTTGAGGAATGATGATTTACAATATATGCTAAGTCAATTGGCTTTAATAAAACAAGTCTCCTTAATTTGCACTATGGATAACGTGAACATGCCTGTATTTTGGGATGCATCAGTCCTTTCTAATTTTAATTTTATTTGGCACAATACATCCACATTTGAAAGCTATTTTACTGAAGTCAGTTTTAGGGATCCACTGAGTATTGGTAAGACTGATCAATTGTTGGGATCCCGAGGTGCTAAATATGTTCTAAGTTCTTTAACAGGTAATGCTAAAAATCTATACAAAAATTTAATTTTGCAACAACTTGAAAAAATTGATACATATATCGGTGATGATGTAAAATTGCTGGATAATAGGGGGAATATAAAAGGATCAGTCAAGACGTGTACACCATTACGTGAATTCTATGAACTTTGTGTATCTGAATTCATTATATCAAATGATATTTCTTTTAGAACAATTTTGGGAGAATTTGTTGAACATAAAATGTGTAATTTAGTGAGAGACTCTTCAGGTATCGAAGTTTTATTTATTTCTTTTACCGTAGATGAAATGGAAAAATTATTAGACCAAGAGTTAATGGATTAATTCTTTTTCACTTTATATATATTTATCTATAACTATTTATATAAGGAATGTATTATTAATATTCTACGAGGTTAAATTTTTTTATACCTACGAATGCTTCTTAAATTGAAATTTAGATCTACACAATGGACATGTTGAAGCACCTGAACTTTTAAACCATCTATACAAGCACGCAGAATGGAAATTATGTTTACATGTAGGACAAACTTTGTTTGGCGTAGAATGATCAACTGCATTCAAAATAGAGTAGCAAATTGCACAATCTTCATAATTTTCAAAATTAGCTGTAACATTATCTTTGAAATGTTTAATTGAATCTAGAATAGTACCATTTTGGAAATTGATCACATATTGGGCAGACATAATCCATGATTTCCATTTTTTTTCATCAACACCAACTCTACTAATACCATTAACTGTAATTTGTGATAGAGGGAAATTCGATGGTAATGTAATTGATATTTCCATTTTTTGCTCATCAATGTTGTAAAGACATTTGATTTCATTGGTCTTTTTATTAATATTAATTTTAAACTCTGAGTCTTCAATCGAATTTTTGTTGGATAATGTTGACAATATATCACTAATTAACTCAGGACTAATAAAACGAACAATAAATTTTTCAATATTTTGTTGTAGCTGTCTATCTTTGATAGAATGAAACCAATTTTGGGCGAATGTTCCACCTATATTGTTCATAATTTCATAAACTAAATTAATTAAAATTTTCCTTGTCTCTTCAGAGTACTCTAAAACAGCATTGTCTGTAAATTTATAATCCTTAACAAATGTTTTCTCATCATCATGAAGTTTAAATTTATTAAGGTCTAATTCACTAAAAATAAAATTCAAAAATAGACAAATTTTATCTTCTCCCAAGTCATTAATATAATCTTGTCTCATTTGTTGTGTAATACTTTTGAAATGATCCATAATCAAATACCAACTCCATAAATATTGGTAAACCTTCCATGAAGATTCAAATTCGATATAATCAACAAGAGGTGTATCTGTAATTTTAATCAAAGTCTGTGGTAAATGGATTCCCGAATATCCTTCCTCATTAGCTTTCTTTTTGTTCAATGTGAACTCAACAACTAAATTATCTTGTACTTCTGGAATTAACTTATGTAACAAAGTGCATCCAATACGCTGAATGTCTGTATTTTCACTATTAATTAAGTCATAGAATTTATCATAATATTCATTCAATGTGGAAGACTTGATATTCTCAGTTAATATGGTTGAAAAAGCTCTAGCAATAATCACAACTGGTTGATTGATGGTTTTGAATTTGGAAAATTTGAAAAACAAGCTAATAAATTCTTCTTCAGTATCGGCACAATCATCTTCCCATGATTCAATATCCGCTTTGTACTTGGATAACAATAAATATTGTTTTAGTGTATAAAATAACAGATCGATTGTAATCTCCTCTTCATTGTCCAAAAGGTTAGCAGTCTCTGATAAAAGTTTAGTTCCTAAACCAAAAACCTTGTTTATGAAATCTGAAGGATAGTTATTGTCACATACGTAATAAATACCTTTAATGTAACGCTGAACAAACTGCATCATAGCAATCCTTACTTGTTTAAAAACTTCTTCATATGCCATTTCTGTTTCTAACCAATTTGTAATTGTATTTAATAGAATTAGACATCGTTGAGGAGTAATTAATGTGAGATTTTCTGGAATATCATAATCTAAGTCAATATCAATAAAAGAATTTAATAAAATGAGTTCTCTTACACCTATGGTATGGATATCCGAAGAGTTCTTTATGCTCAATAAGTTAGCGATATTATTTGTCCTAATATATTCCAAGTTCTTAGATACCAAATACTTTTTAGAAGAACTCAAAAACACAAATAACAACTCTGGTGACTTCATTAATGGATTAAAATCAAGAGTTTCGAAAATTTTGGATGACAAAGATTCGGATTTTTCAATTAAAACCGATTTCAAGATCCTATGGGAATAATACTTGATCAAATTATTTTCTTCTGTCAACAAATTGAGAAGATAAAGGAGTGAATTATTTTCTGTTGTATTTGAAACTATAGCTTGGAAAATAGTTTGATAATCGGAACTTTCAAATAATTTCAATAAAGAAATTCTAATAAAGGATTGAAATTCGATAATTTTTTCTTGAAGAGTATTAGAATATGTGTTTTCAAGGAATAATATATCTGAGGCATACTCTGCAATAAGAGCCAAATTTAAAATATGATTTTCGTTAGTACACTGGGTCTCTTTTAGTAATTCTGAATAGAAACAAGCTTTATTAATATTTATTCTAGCTTCATTAAAGTCTATAGTTGTTAGATTTTCATTATTTTCAATGGAATTATCAACAAAAAAATATAAACCCAAATCCAATGAATTACCCATTGACAATAAATTATGTGGATTAGTTGCAAACACAGATTCAAAGTTTTTTAACAAATTACAGTTTAGCAATTCAGTAAAGAAATCATCTGGAATATTTGTTATGATCTTTTTAATGTTTGAGTAATTAAAATCAAAATATCCAATGACTTTTAAAAGTGATTTTTTGAATGTGTCATGAAACTTTGATTTTGAAAAATTTAAAGCCAGTTTATTTAATAAATCTATGGCAATTTTATATTCAAAATTATCAATATTTTTTTCGTTCAAAACGATACTAATTAACTTTTCCAAGAACTCAGGAGTTTTTTCAGCAAATTCAACATAAAGATCGTTTTTATAATGAGTTACAGAATTGAAAATAAATGAATCGAATTTTTCATTTTGATATAAATTTGACAATATTTCCAAAGTAAGGAATTCATAAAGTGTACTAGTACTATCACTTTCAAAATCATTTATAGATTTTGAATTTTGAACTAAATGATCATTCAAATCTCTTGTTTCATGTAAATTCAAATTTGAAAACTTTGAAATAACTTTAAGTAACTTATTAGTTAAATTTAGTTCTTTTAATTTAATGAAAGTTTCATTTACTATATTATTAACTAAAGCTTCTTTTGCATAATTTGAATGTGAGAATAATATCAATGTTTCTAAAGGTTGAGAAACAAATGATTCTGTAATATATTTAGGTATAGTACTAATAAAAGAAATTATTGAATCTGAATAACTCATATTATTTTTTTTAATAAATATATTAATGATCATAAATGCTAGTAATGGTATTCCTTCAGTGGAATTAATTTCCTCAAGTGAATCGATTGAATTTGCAAGTAACACTTCTTCTAAATCAGATTTATTAATAGTAAGTAATCCAATAAAAGACTCAAGGAATGTATTTGTATTCTTAACAATGTAGTTATCATAGTCTATAAAAAGTAATGCTTTATTTGGTAAAGAATCCATAATAACTGAATTAATATCCAAGAGAACATCTTTATCATCATTAGCAAACGAATGAATATTATCCATCAAATTTTTTAAATTAGATGATATTGAACGAGGAGAATCGATCAACTTAATTAACGACATTGTAAATTTGTCCAATACGTAATTAGATAATGCATTTTCTGAAATTAAAGTTGTAATCAAATTCAGTAAAATTTTCCAACCTTTCTCTATAAATGATATTGATTTTTCCTTTTGAATACTAGAGATTAAAGCATCAAAATAAGGATTAAATTTTAATGAGTTATCAAATGTTATAATTTCAGATGGGAGTATCTTTAATAATTTAAATATTATATCATAATAAATTGGTTCACTATTTAATGAACCTAATTTTAATAATGATATTAATTTTTCATTTGATTTTTTAATGTTAATCCATAGCGAAGCATCATAAGAAGTGACACAAACAAGAGTATCTAAAATTACAATAATTGTATTTGAATATAACAAAGGATTTATTTTAGAATCAAATTTTATACCTTTTACCATTGCTTTTGAAAGTGATTTATAAATATTTTTATCAATAAGTGAATTTACATGTTTTGAAGTTATCAAAGATTTAAATGACATATAAGCTGATTTTTTTAAATTAAAATCTTTGGAATTGAATGAATCATAAAGAGATTCTTGAGCAAAAATATTTTTGAATAAATTTACTACACAATCATTTAATATATCAATTGAATTAATTTCATTTAATGTATTAACAATTAATAAAATTGAAGATTGAAGTACACGTAAATATTTAGCTTCACTTTCATCATTACCACAAAATCTTTCATCAGATAATGTATCCTTTGTTTCATAAGCTAAGACTTGATTTGAATAATTTAAGATTTGAATTGTAAATATTTTCCAAAGATTTGAAATTTTTTCAACATTACTACCAAATGCAATATAAATTGATTCTTTACAAATTTTTGAAGTTGATCTATCAGTATCATATAAACCTGATAACCAAATACCGATCGTATCTTTTAAATATTTTGCATATAATTTTCCTAGTGAGAAAACGAATTGAGATTGAATTTGATGTGATAAAGAACGTACTTTTTTAGAATCATCTATTGAAAGTTTTGGATATAACTGAACCCAAGTAATTATTACAAGATCATCATTTAATTCAGATGGATTCTCTTTAATATATTCAAGCATATGAGTTATTGATTTTTCCTTTGTATTAACATCTCTTTTCATTAAAGATTTAAATGCTAATTTTAAAGTATTTGAACATAACAAATGATTTGGATCTGGGATACCAGTAATGTAGTTTAAAGAAACCTCAAAACCATTATTACCAAGCCCAGTTTCTGAGGTGCTACCGAATGCATTACTCATTTTTTATTATTTCTTGTGTTCTTTATCTTAAAATAGTTATCTGGATAATATAAATTGTAAGATGAAGTGTAAATTTACTTGTAAACAATATTTCATAACTTCACGATGCATTCTTTAATCCCGAATTGGATGAAAAATCCGTTAGAAATGTTGAAATTCCATGAATCGGGCAAAAGATAAAAAAAAATGAAAAAATAAAAAAAAAAGAAAATAGTCACCGTCGATCGACCGCTTGCCTTGAAAGAAAAAAAAAAAAAAAAGCAGAAAAAGAAAAAAATATCAAATTTGTGATAAAAAACATGAAAGCAGAAATTTCCTTATTCGGCAGTTTGTAAACAAGGTCTGTCAATAATAGGATTTCTGAAAAGGGAAGAATGAGGTGTTGATTTTTTTTTGCACCATTGTAATATCTTCATCTCAGGTCTCTTGTGACAGAGGTTTATAGTTCAATTTCTTTCTACTACCCTTTATAGTTTAACATTCTATTCTTCAGTTTGCTTTATAATAAGTTTTAATAGATACATTTTATCCATTCTTAAGAATTTTTTCCTTTGCTATTACAAAAGTAGAATTATATTGAAAAAACACATTTCCTATAAATTATTTAAAGGAAATTTTGAAAACAAAAAGAAAAAGAAATTACAGATATAAATTTATAGTTTTTATATACATTATGGTTAAAGATGATGTTGCACCTATTGAATTTCTCAAGGGAAAGATTTATTTAGTAGTAAGTGATGAAAAACCTGAAGATACTGATGATTTCGTTTATTTTACAATTGAAGATTCATTACCTTATAATAATTTTAATTTAGATTTTGGTCCATTACATGCAGGACATTTATATAGATTTGCAGTTGCTTTACATAAAATTCTTAATGAACCAAAAAATAAAAATAAATGTGTTGGATTTTATTCTTCTAATGATTCAAGACAAAGAACTAATGCTGCTTGTATTTTATGTTGTTATATGGTTCTGGTTCAAAATTGGGCTCCTCATCAAGTTTTATTACCAATTTCTCAAATTGATCCACCATTTATGCCATTTAGAGATGCAGGTTATTCACATTCAGATTTTGAAATTACAATTCAAGATGTTGTTTATGGAGTTTGGAGAGCAAAGGAGAGAAATTTATTAGATATGAGAAATTTTAACCTTGAAGAATATGAACAATATGAAAGAGTTGATCAAGGTGATTTAAATATTTTAGCAAATGATTTTATACCTTTTGCATCACCAAAGCAATCAAGACCTGGTGCACCATTAAATGAACCATTTAAAAAAGTTATAGAATTTTTTAAATCAAAAAATGTTAATTTAGTAGTTAGATTAAATTCTCATTTATATGATAAAAGAGAATTTACAAAACAAAATATACAACATATTGATATGATTTTTGAAGATGGTACTTGCCCAACAATGGAATTTGTTCAAAAATTTATTGGTGCAGCTGAAACTATTATATCAAAAGGTGGTAAAGTTGCTGTTCATTGTAAAGCAGGATTAGGTAGAACTGGTTGTTTAATTGGTGCTTATTTAATTTATACTCATGGTTTTACAGCAAATGAATGTATTGCATATATGAGAATGATTAGACCAGGTATGGTTGTTGGACCTCAACAACATTGGTTATATTTACATCAAAATGAATTTAGAGATTGGAGACATACAATGGTATTAGATACAATTCCAGATGATTTTATTGGTGGCTTATTCCCATTAATTTCTTATGAAGAATATAAAAAGAGAGAACAAGAAAATGAATTTAATGGAAGTGAAGATTCAAGTGATGATCAAATGAATTTACAAAAAGATCAATTAATAAGAACTCCTGTTAGAAGGAGAAAAATTTCTAATGGTTTAAAAGTAATGACAAAAGCAGTTCCAATGACAAGTCCTGGTCAACCAAGAAAATATAGATCATTAGAAAATCCAGTTCAAGCTTATGTAAATTCAGATGAAGAAGATGCTTATACATCTGTTATAAATCATACTCATAATCAAAGTATTCTTGTTGAAGATAAAGAAAATAAAGAAAGTAGATCAAATAATGGATCACCATATTATAAAAAGACTATAACTACAACTACAACTACGATATCATCTAATAATTCACCAAAAGTTTCTAACAAAGTTAGAGATGATTCAAGTTTTTTAAAAATTGGAAAGCAAAGGAAAACAATTACACACACAACCAAATCAAGATCTCGTGTTTCAAGTTCTTCTGATAAAATTATTGGTGGATCAGGTATTCGTAAAGTATCTGCTAGTAAGAAAGCCTCTTACATACAGATGTGAAGGTTATAACGAGAAAAAAAAAGAAGCGAATTGAATTCAGTAAGATAATAGTTAAATGAAATGATAAGAAAAAAAATCCACTTATTGTATTTTTATAATAATGACCTGTAGTTTTATAGACTTATTTCGTATTTCTAAGTTAAATAGTTGAAGTTAAAAAAATATATATACATAGATAGAACATGTATGCAACAAGACAACAGAAATATTTCCCTTTTCGGCAGTTTAAAATATTTTTTATTGCGATTTGTTCGCGAAGTTTCCATGATTCGATCATAGCACTCGAAATACGTTAAGGGAACACAGTTAGTTAAAATTTTATATATAAAGAGGGTCGGTTTGTGGCTGATGGGGTTTTCCCGGAGTTTGGATGTTTCAGATAATAATAGTTCTTGTTTCTTTTATGAGTTTGAATTTCTTTTCATTATTTACTAAAAACAAAAAGACAATATCTTGAAAAACTGAATACGAAATGTTTGCTTCAACAGTTTGTAATAAAGCCGTAGCAATTGCACAACCAATTTCACCTCAAAAGCAAATGATAGAATTTAAACAAGTACCCATCAAACAATTATATCATTTATCAATTTTTATGTTGCCAAATGTTCAATTTGATCCTGATTATACAGCTTTAGTTTACTATCAGATATTACCAGAAAACTTAGATTCTAATAACCAAGGTTTTGGCGGTGTAAATAATAACAATTCACAAATAATGCATAATGATTTTAAGTTATTAGGATTTTTAAATGATGTTAAACAAAGTGCAATTTTTAAAATTAATCCAGGTAATATAGATGCTAATAAATTGTTACCATCAGATGCTCAAAATGAAGGTGATATTGATATGGAATCTGGTATTTCAGAATTTGAAGAGCGTGAATGTGTTAGTATGATAATAGGAATAAGTATAGAGCCTAATCAATCAGCGGCTCAACAGTTGGATTGCTTAAGAGTTACAAGGGATAGTAATAATAGCAGTAATAGTAATAATTCGGCGATTGCAATGGTCAGTAATCAAGCACCTCCATCACAATCTGAAATATATACAATTTCTAACAAAATCATAGGAAATGCATATAATTATCTATCATCATTTACTGATGAAAATAATAAAGTTAATATATCTAAATTTAACAACTGGTGGGATAAATTTAAGGCTAGAATGACCAATGATCCTAACTATTTACAATCATTAGATGATTAATTTTATGTCGTTTTTTTATAAATATATATATATATATATAAGACTATTTGATAAATTATTATTATACATTATTCTATATACATGTTGAAAAATAAAATTTAATTATTTTTTAAAAAATCATTAAATGCAACAATTCTATGCTTAACTTCTTCTGTTCCTAATAATTCAAGTATAATAGGCAAATTAATACCTGATTGTGGTCCACTCAAAGCATATCTTAAAGTTTGGAAAACTGATCTTTTCTTTAATTCCGGAAGATCTTTTAATATGTCTTTGATTGTATCATTGAAATTTAGCTCAGTTAAACCATCTGAATGCTTAACCAGTTCACCTGAAATTAACTTTAATACATCTTCTTTCATTTTAAGTTTAGGAATTAATTCGTCTTTATTATAGGTTGGTCTAATAAAAAAATAATGGTAAGTTTCAGTATCAAAATCATTAATTTTTGTTAAACTTGGATAAATCATTTTTAATACATTCTCAACTTTTTCAATTTTTAAATCTTTTAAATTTAAAGTTTTGCTTATATTATTATGACTTTCAATAACACAATTTTTGAAAAAATCACTTTCAAAATCTTTTAATTTTTCTGTTAAATAATGTTTATTGAAAAAATCTAATTTTTTCCAATCAACTTTTGCATTACCTTTAGTTAAACCACTTAATTTCCAAGTTTTAGTTAATTCATTTAATGAATGAATTTCACTTGTTTTTTCACCTAATTCTCTTTTTGGATTCCAACCAAATAAGACACTAAAGTTAACTAAAGCTTCAGCTAAATAACCTTTTTTCTTTAATGACATTATATCAATATCACCAGATCTTTTTGAAAGCTTTTTACCACTTACAGTTGTTAATAATGGTATATGCACAAATTTTGGTTTATCCCAACCAAATGCATTATATAATGCAATATGTTTTGGAGTTGAAGCGACCCATTCTTCACCTCTAATAACGTGAGTAATTTTCATTAAATGATCATCAACAACATTTGCAAAATGATAAGTTGGTAATCCATCACTTTTTAATAAAACGGGATCTTCAAATCTTCTATCAGTTGGATTTACTTGAGGTTGTAAATTAATTTTACCATGTAATAAATCAATAAATTCAGGATATTGATCAGGTGATTTGAATCTAACTGTGAATTTTTCACCATTTTTGGCACGTTTATTACTTTCTTCTATTGATATATGATCTAAACAGTGTCTATCATAAGAAACTGTAGTTGGTGGTTTCAATAATCTTGCTGAATCTCTTAATCCATCCAATCTTTCCTTTGAGCAAAAACATCTATAAGCTAAACCTTTATTTAATAAATCATCTGAATATTTCTTATAAATTTCAGATCTTTCACTTTGTCTATATGGCGAATAAGGACCTGGATTAATTGGTCCTTCATCGATTTGAACATCAAGCCATTTTAAAGTATCATAAATATTTTCTTCAGCACCTTTAACTAACCTATTTTGATCTGTATCTTCTAAACGCAATAAAAATTGTCCACCCGTTGATTTAGCTAATAAATAGTTATATAATGCAGTTCTTAATGATCCAAGGTGTAAGAAACCTGTTGGTGATGGTGCAAAACGTGTTCTAACTGGGAAATCTGGTTGTACAAGTAATGGGGAATGTTTATGATGTGAATGTTCGTGTTCATGTTCGTGTTCGTGTTCATGTTCAAGTCCATGCTCACGATCATGATTATAATTATGTTTATGATCATTTTCATTACCATGGTCAATATGATCTGATTTTACTTCATCTTTCGATTTGGAATTATTATCCTTTAGTATCGTTCTTAAATTAAATCCTAATTTTGAAGTAGAAATATGAAAACTTCTTTTTAGAGTCAACATCTTTATTTAATGCAACTAAAGTATCAGTAACAATAGAATCAGCCAAAACGTGTTAAAAAGTTCCTATATAGATTTTCATGTTTTCACAAATAACTTGATAGACGTTTATTAACCTCATGAATTAATAGGAAAATGAAAATATACAATAAAATGAGAAATTATGTGGAGCATCCAAATAAGGCAGGTAAACCGACGAGGTTGAGGGGGTGAAAAAAAAGTGAAACTAAAAATGAAAAATTTTTAGATTATTTTCTTCGAATTTTGTGGATCCGACAGAAATTTCAAGTGGTAAAGGGTTTTGATTTCCGTTCCATTAAGATTTACGAGTAATATTTTTTTTGTTTTATCTTATTTTAGAAAAGAAAAAACTTCCATTATCAAAATTTGTATCCTCTTCTTTTTCTAGAAAATAAGAGTATCTTTTATTAGAATATCTATTTTTAAATAACCTAACGAGAAGAAAAAACATGAGTCACATTGAAGCACAAAGAAACAAGGCAATACTTCAGAAGGCAAGATTATCAAGAGCCTATCTTGATGCAGCCAAATCATTTGGTATTGAACAAGATTTAGAATTTTGTCCATGTCTTGATATGTCATTATTAGAATTATCATCATCAAGGGCAACAACAAATGCTTCATTAAAAATGAATCAACAACAACAATCATATGTTGATTCTGAATCTATTTTTAGGATTTTAGCTGCAGCAGCAAATGCAAATAACAACAACAACAACAACAACAACAACAATAGCAATAATAATCATAATAATAATCATAATAATAATAATAACATTAATAATAACCATGGAAACAATATTAATATTAGTTACAATAATCAAATTACAGTTAATAACAATAACAACCACATGAACCTCAATGGTAATATTAAACAAATTAATAATATTAAAAATGGTATTACCACTAGAAACAAATACTATAATTAAATTTATTTTAATCGATTCATTTCTTTCATAGCTTTATATTAACAAATTTATCTTTTTTTTTCCTTACTATTCTACAATATTCAATTATCTTTTTTTTCTACTCTGATCAATCACTAAAACAAAACAAAATAAAACAAAACAAAAAAATGCTTTTCTTGCACCTAATAATATATTCTAATCAAAAAAACTTTAATACTATACCAATGTTATAAACTTATACATTAATAGACGACTTAATATTTACTATAAAAATTAAAATAACAATAAAAAACCAAAAAATATGAATAAATAAACCAATATAAAAATAAAAATATATGAACGAAAACGAGGATTAAAAATTAAATCCAAATAATAGAATAATTTACTATAATTTTCACGATTTTCAAATAAAAAGTTATAATCAATCAAATTTAACAACAATTACGACTTAGAACACAATAAATACACTTTAATGTTATAAATTATAAACAATAAATTATTAATAATTCCTTTTAATAATAAAACTATATTAACGACAATAACAAAAACAATTTAGAACAAATATGCATGTTAACGGTTTAAGCTTACTCTTGTTTTTCTTTTTAATTTCAATTTATCATATCCTTCTTTAAGCTTTTAATTAATTATTTTTTCTTTTAAAAAGAAACAATTAAATTCAATACAAATGTATGAATTTTGAATTAATCTTTACTGACTTCTATTCCCAATCTTTTTCAAATTTCCTTTTATGCTGCTTATTTACTGTATAAACACATCGCCATTTATGTATATGTTGTATTGTATGTATAAATTATATATAAAAATTGCTTTTTTTTTTAAAAATAAAACTTTTTTTTTTAAAATAAAATTATTTTAGAACTAATAATAAAAATAATAAAACAAATGTTAAAATTATAATACACATCCAATCACCACGTTTTTTTAATGCTTCTCTATATTTTTTTAATCTATTATTTGAACGAATTAATCTATGATTTGAATTATTAATATTATTCTCTAAATCATTTAATAAAACAAATTGATCATTTGTTTCCCTATTTATATTTAATGATATTTCCTTTTGTTGTTTAATCGAATTATGTAATTGATCTAATCGATTATCTTGATTTTGAAATTGTTGTTGATTATGAATAAATATTTGTTTATTTGAAAAATCTATAACTGGATTATCTAATTCTGAATCTTCATTATTGTTATTATTAATGGTTTCAAATAATGAATCTTTATATGAATTATTTGAAGATAAATTATTTAAAGATGAATTATTTTCATTATCTAATTCATCATCTATATTATCTTTATAAGGTTTAAATAATTTAGGTGGAGAAGATTCAATTAAATTTTGTTTGAATCTCACTGATTTATTATTAAGATTATTATTAAGATTATTATTTAAATTTTCAAAATCATCTAACCTTGGTTTAATTATTATAAAATCATCTGAAATTTGAAAATTTGATATTGATATATTAGAGAATTTATTTGAATTTAAAACATTTAAAATATCTAAATATTTTTTAACGAGCAAATTAAATTTATCAATTAAATTTGAGTCTGATTTATTATCAATTATATTTGAATGTAAATTAAGTAAATTATTATAAGTTGATTGTAATATATTAATTAATTCTGAATTATTATTATTATTATTATTATTAGTTGAATTCGTTATTGGATTAGATAACAATTGATAATCATCTAATAAATCTTGTAATTGAGCCACATTGTTAGTAAGTGATAAAAATAACTTTTTTTGTTGATCCTTTATTAAAGACATGTTAGTAAATTAAATATATTATACCAGTTAATTAATCAGAATTTTGAATTAAGTGAATTAGTTGAATTGAACATAAACCAATTTGTAATTAATTAAAGTGATCTGGGCTTGTCGTGAGGAGGCCAAATATATGACAAGTTAAATTGTTGTAAAAAATCATTAGAGAAACACCCACCCGTGCACCGTGAGATTTTTTGCGCGACTGTTAACTTATTAATTAATTAGTTAATTAAATTAAATTAATAAGTTAATTACACAATTTAAACAATTTAAACAATTTAAACAATTTAAACAATTTAAACAATTTAGACAACTTAGACACCGCCGCACTAAACATTTTATTTTATTTTATTTAGCTATTTAATTGTCTAGCTAATTGGCCAACTGCCAATTTAATTCACAGTGTGTGATAATTAATATGGTGGTGATAATATAATATGTTATATATTATATATTATATAGTATATTATATTATAGTATATTATAATATATTATAATATATACATTATTTTTGTATACAGTATTTTGATATTGATTGATCATGATGTTGATTTGATGGATTTAACATTTTCTATGTTACAGAATTACTATTTTGCTATTTCTTATTTTGTTTAATTGTATCTGCAGTTATAGTTTTCATACTATAGTTTAACACTATTTGGTTATCTGTTTAATCTACTATATCTACACTTCATTCATAGATATTAATAGCTTTCAATATAATATAATATAATATATTATAATATAGTATAATATAGCATAATATAGCATAATATTAATATTAATAATAATAATAAATTAGGTGTGTTTGTGTCTTTACAATAAACTCATTCAATTACTTTAAATCATAAATTAGTACATATTTTCATGTACATATATATATATATATACATTTATATATATTCATATAAACAACAAATACACAAACACACATTTCATTGAGCACTTTTATTAATAATTTGTTACTTTTGAAGAATATACATTTGGTTTAATAATTAATTGAAACAAATTCCTTTATCATCTTGTTATTTTATTCTACATTTTTATTATTTATTTATTTATTTATTTATTTACCCTTTTCATTCATTTTGTTACTTCTCACTTTATTTATTCTAAACAAAAATGTCAACAATATGGCCTTTTTTCAATCATTCCTTTTCTAATGCTAATATCAATAAAATCTTAACAGAAATTGAAAAAGATAATCAGAGGCGAACAACTCAATTACAACATCAGTTACAACAACAACAACAACAACAACAACAACAACAACAACAACAACAAGCAACTAAACCTCAACCTTTAAAACTTCAAACAAAATCGATCCCAACTACTAATCAATCATCAGCTGTTCCAATATCCTTTTCAACTTCACTATTAAATAATAATCATACTACTTCAAGTTCAAATGGGAATACTAGTATAAATAATAATAATAATAATACTACTACTACTACTACTACTAATAATAATAATAATAATAATCCAGTAGATAGCTCATCTTCAACTGCCTCATTATCTCCTCAAGTTGCTTATTCTCCGAATACTTCCCAGTTTAATATAACAGCATCCCAACTTTTACATTCAATTCAAAATAATTCACCATCTCCATCACCTTCTCCATTAGCTAAAATCTCAAATTCTGCAACTACTTCAACTGCTTCAAATGGTTCAATTAATATTAACAATTCAAATAATAAATCAATTCAATCAAATGAAAATTTAATAAGTTCAAGTATTAAAAGTAATAATAAATTTCTTATAAATCAAAATTTATCATCATCTCCAAAAATTGAAAATTTAACTTTTAATAAAAGTAATATAAATGTTTACCTTTTTAATCAATTATTAGATCAACCAAATTTAATTGATGAAATTAATTTATCAAAAAATCAAAAATTAATTAATTATTTATCACAAAAAGATGTAATTAATACAATGTTTGAATATATATTATTTTCAATGAAACTTTCAAAATTTTCTTCAATTTCAGAATTACCTTCAATTTATTTAAATCATGATATATTCGTTTCAACAAATGGAAATTCAGATAATTCAATTACAAATTCATCAGATGATTTCTCTGAAAATAATATTAATGATAATAATAATAATAATAAAGGTAATGATAATGATGATGATAATGATGATGATAATGATGATGATAATAATGATAATGAAAATACAGAAATTGAAAATTTAGATAAACTTCAAATTGCATTACAAAGAGCAACAGTAATTTCTGAAATAATGATTTTACCAAATTCAAATATTCATCAAACTTTATTAACAAATTTTGATATTTTTACAACTTTATGGAGAGGTTTTATGAATAATGATCCAAAATTTTATTTTAAAAATATAAAATTAATTGAATCAATTGATGATGAAAATATTCAAATTAAAAATTTTAATAATAAAGAAAATAATTCAATATTTGAATCTAAAATTAATGTAAGTACAACAGATTTACAAAAATTATCAGAATTAGAAGAATCAAATAATTATTCAAATTTAAGAGATTCTCATGAAATTATAATGTTTAATAATTTCTTAAAATTTGTTGATGATTTAGCTTTAATTAATATTAGTGGATTTATGAATTTTATTAGATTCGAACAAGAACATAATTGTTTAACTGATCAATTTATTAAATTTATACCTTATTCTCAAACAGTTTGTGATTTATTAGTTAGATTAATTTCAACTGATAAACCTTATAATTCAAATGGTTTAATTAATATATTAATTGATCAAAATTTAATATTAAATTTACTAAAAATTTGTAAAAAATATTATTTAGATCATCAAGTTCAAGATAATGTTTGTAATTTATTAAATGGAATTGTTGGTATAAGTTCAAATATTGGCTTCTGGGAAGATCATATACCAAATAATAATGATAATAATAATAATAATGGCAATAATCAAGATGAACAACAAGATTCAAATTCAAATAATCCAAATATTGGACCAAATGATTTAACAAGGCAATTGGTTTCTCAAGATTGTACTGAAGAAATGTTAGATATAATTTTAACTCATGGTAATTATGGTTTAGTTACAATTGTTTCAGTTATAATTGAAGTTATTAGGAAAAATAATTCAGATTATGATGAATTTGATTGGATTTCATCAGTTAATTTTGATGATGAAAATAAAAGTATGCCAAGTTCAAGAGATCCAATTTATCTTGGTAATTTATTAAAATTATTTTCAATAAATTTAGATAAAATTGTTAAAACTTATTTAACTTGTGATTATTATAATTTTAAAAAAATTGATGATTTAAATAGTTCAATTGGTCATAAAATTGAACCTTTAGGTTATGAAAGATTTAAAATTATGGAATTAATTGCTGAATTATTACATTGTTCAAATATGATTTTAATGAATAAATCAATTGAATTAGATAAATTAATTTATAAAAGAGATTCTTTAAGAGATATTAAAAAAACAGAACAATTAGTAAGTGATGCAATTAATGGTTTAATAATTAATAATAATTCAAATGATAATGAATTTGAAAATGAACATGAAACTGAACATGAAAATGAATCTAAAAATATTAATGATTGTTTAAATGATAATGATAAATTATCAATTCAAAGTTCAAATAATAATATACCCTATATTGAAATTCCATTATCTTTATCAGTTGGTAATTTTTTTAAATATAAATTACTTACAACAAATGCAATACCTTTAATTACTTTAAAATTAGTTAAATTTCCTTGGAATAATTTTATGCATAATGTAATTTTTGATTTAATTCAACAAGTATTTAATGGTAGATTAGCAAACTGGGATGAAGATAGAGCTGTAAATCAAGAAGAAACAATTTATGATGATAATCTAAGTTTAAATAAAATTTTAATTTGGTCATTATTTGGTAATTATTCTGATTTTTCAAATAATAATAAAGAAAATGATTCAGATTCAAATATTAATTTTGAATCAACATTTTATAAAGATTACCAATGCCCTGATTCAAATTATCCAGGTTATTTCAATTTATCTTTATTTATTGTTTATTCTTATAATTTATCAAATGAGTTATATAAAAAATCTAATTTTAGATATGGTTATATGGGTCATTTAACATTAATTGCTGAAGAAATACATAAATTTCAAAGTTATGTTGAAAATTTCGGTCTGACTAAAAATGAAAATGCATTTGGTTTATATAAAGAACCAGAAGATGATATTAGACCATTCTATTTAAAGAGCAGTTATTTCATTTTTAATGAATTATATGAATCAATATTTGAAAATAAAGGTAATTTCAAACCATGGTTAGATTTTGTTAATTCTGAACTAAGAGAAATTAGTTCGATGTACAATAAAGTTCTTGGTAATCCAAATGAAATTGAAACTGATCTTGAAAATACAGATGATCCAAATAATATCGAAAATCATGAAAATCAATTATTTGAAGAATCTGCATTACATTCAAACGAAGATAATGAAGATAATAATAATAATTTACACTTAGGTTTAAGTTCAGAACAAGTTATAGCAAATATGAATATTCAAGAAACTCCTAAAGCCCAAGGTGCTATAATTTTAGACAATGGTGACAGTGATGAGTTCCGTGAAGGTATAGATAATAATGATAATGAGGATGACGATGGTAATAACTAATAAGTATACAACTTGTATTGCCACAAATAAAATCAAATGACTATATTCATAAGGATGATTATAGTTAATAGAAAAAAAAAACAAAAAAACAAACAAATAAATAAATAAACAACATAAAAATGACAATAACGAAGATATCAGTATTTTTTTTAATAACGAATGATAATAATAGTAATAAATGAATAAAATATTGGCATCTTTTAATGATAGTTCAGTTTTTTTTTAAAAAAATTTAAACAATATTCAACTGTTAATGATATATTTATGAATACTTTAACGAATCAATTAATGACTATATATAGGAAATATTTACAAATATTTTAGCTTTTTTTCTCTTTTTTTCTTAATTTACTTTTTTTATTATTCCCTTTGTCTTTTTTTTTCAAGAAACAAGAATACAAAGTTTAAATTTTATAACCCATATATATCTAAAGTTGCAAGCATATTACCACGTTAAGTGATAATATTTCACGCCCAATAAATTTCTTTTGAAATTCTCGTAACAAAAAATATATTAGTATTTCGAAATGGTATAGTAAAAAAGATATACAAACGAAGTTTAAAAATACAAAGAACAATTAGAAAAAAATTAGAAGACAAGATAGCTAAACTGAATAAAAACTTGATTTTTCTAAAATGCAAGTTCACCCCCAAATTGGGCTGTTAATTTCTTTAAATTATTAGTTAATTCATCAACATCTCCACTTTCATTATTATTGCTGTTATCTGCATATGAGATAATGGTATCTCTATCATCGTCTGATCCATTATCATCCATGTTATTTTTATTGTAATTATTTCTAGATTTTGACATACCTGCACTATCCAATGTTGGCCATTTATTATCATCAAGTAAATTGTTTCTTTTACTGCCAAATGTAGAACCTTCATAGGAAACTAAAGAAGTTGTATCAAATGATGCATTCGATCTTGTATTATTATTATTTTTGATAAATTCATTAGTTGGTGGTTTAAATCGAGTTAATTGAACTGAGGAAAGTTGTAAATTATCAATTTGACCTTCAACTAGACAACCTTTACTACGATAAAATGTTAATAAATGATTCCATAATCTATCTCTATTAAGTGCCTTTGGATTACCTAAAATCATTAAACCATATTTTGCACGAGTTAATGCAACATTTAAACGTCGAGGATCACGTAAGAAACCAATCATTTGTTGAGAATTTGCTCTAACACATGATAAAATAATATAATCTTTTTCACGACCTTGAAATGCATCAACTGAAACAACTTCAATATCTGAATACATTTCTTTATTACTTGAATTTGAATTCATTTGCATATATTGTAAAATATAATTTCTTTGACCTTCATATGGTGTTATAATACCAATTTGTGAAGGTTTAACTCCATCTTTAAATAATCTTGTAACAATTCTTTCAACATTCATTGCTTCAACTCTATTTAAATATGATGTACCACTAAGAGAAATTTCCTCACGTCCATAAACTGCCCAAAACATCATTGGTACATCCCTAATTGGCCATGGGAATGTTGAATTTAAAACTTGACGATCTTCATTTGTAATACCATTTTGTAAACTACCATCATAAAACATATTACTTGGAAATTCACTTAATGATGGGTGCATACGATATTGAACTTCTAATCTAATTGGGGTATGTCCTAAGACAATTAATCTTTCAAATAATGATTGTCTTAAACCTGCTTCACTTGCCTTTTTATTTAAGATAACAGGTCCTAATTGTTGATGATCACCAACTAAAATTAATTGTTTACAACCTTTAACAATTGGAATTAAACTTTCAGGTTCTGCAGCTTGAGTTGATTCATCAATTAATACTGTTCTAAATTTATATTTATCTAATCTTTTATCTTTTGCACCAACACAAGTACAACAAACAACATCACAGTCATTAATTAAATCACGTTCATATCTTCTTAAATATGAGAAATATGTATTATTATCAGTATTTGATAATTCACCAAGTTCATCTTTTAATTTAATCAATTTTTTAAATTCACCTTTTGCTTTTTTCTTTATTAATTCATGTAAACAAAATTTAGTTATATTTGAATCAACATCTTCTCTACTTTTTGCAACTAATCTAACAACTTTTAAACCCATTTTAGTTAATTTTTCAGTTAAATGATCAACTGCAACATTTGAAGGTGCACAAACTAAAATTTTGTCCTTTTTATACATGTTACTTAAATGATAAATAATTGTAGCTGAAGTAACAGTTTTACCAGTACCTGGTGGACCTTGAATTAAAGTTAATGGAGATTTTAATGAAGTTTCAACAGCATATAATTGAGATGCATTTAAATTTGGCATATCTGGAATTGATAAACTTTTTGGTAATTCTAAATCAAAATAAATTTCAGGTACATCTTGACCTAATAATTTTAAACATAAATATTCGGATATTGATTTTGAATCTAATGCAAAAATTTTCATTGCATCTTGCATTCTTTCATATGATGTACCTTTCCAAACAAATTCAGCTGTAAATCTATTATTAATATGAATTGGTGGTTTTGTTTTTGAATAAATCATTTCTAAAGTATATTCTTCTTGATGAGAATCTGGTAATCTAATTATATAACCAGATCCTTCCCAAGGTTCATCTAATTCTGGGCCATCATATCTTAAAATCATTTCATCACCAACTGCAACTTTTAAATCAGTTGTATCTGAAGTTGAAAAATAAAATGATGCTAAATTTTTACCATTAATTGATAATGACCAATCAACTGAAATATAATTTAAACCTCTACTTTCTTTCATTGCTTTATCATAATCAGCTTCAATTTTAACTAAAGGAGCAAATGAACGTTGATATTGATAAGGATCTGTATAACGCATTAGAATTGGTACAATTTCAATTTCTTTTTCTTCCTCTAAATCTTCAATTGTTGCAGTTTTATCTAATCTCCATTTCATTTCTAATTTAATAATTTGATCATAAGTAATGGATGAAGCATTAATTAAATCTTCATCTGTTGGATAATGTGCAACCCATGATAATAATTGTCTATCTTCAATTAATGATTGCCATTCATTTGTATCCCAATTTGAATCTTTTTGTTGAGCGCAAGGTAAACGACACAATATAACAACAACATTTTCTTGCTTTGCGGAAACAAAACCTAAAACGAATATATTTTTATTACCACAATTATAACATTCTAAAGCAGAATCACCTAAATCACCATCTGGATGTAAAGAAATTGAATTATGTTTTGATAATACTAAATGTGTAATTATATGTGAACCTCTATTACCTAATTTACCATTACAAAACCATTTATTACAAATTTCACATTTTACAACACAAGATGGATTTGAAATTCCACAATATGAACATGCATAATATGGTTTTGTTAAATTTAATTCATCGTCATTATTACTATGCATAAGATGATCATGATCATTATGTTCATGATTATTATGTTCATGAGTTAAATGATTTTCATGAATTAATGATGAAGATTCTTCAGAGAATTCATTTGACATTTTAATTTATCCTTGCACTGAATTTTTTTTTTTAAATCAATGGATTTTCCTCCTTTTTTTCCTTTATTCTTTTTCTTTTTAAATACAATCTTTTTTTTTTAATATTTAAATAAGATCGATAATTATTTTGCTTTTAATTTCAAAATATGTAAATTAATAATTATTATTGATACATGTACCGAAGAATAATTTTTTTAATTGAATAATATGAATAAGTTGTGATTTATTATTAGTTAAAAATAATTAACAAAATTAGGACTTTTGAGTAATTTGCAATAAGTTGATACTTATTATTTTTCAATAAACTGTTCATTGCACATTTTTTGTTACTCAGTCAGGAATGAACAAAAGATTTTTCATTCACTAAATTGGGAATTCGTGAAGGAAAACGGGGAAACTTTTCCTTAAAGAAAAAGTCGAGTCGATCGACTCTCTCGGATTGATAATTGATAAGTTTTATTTTCCGGAACTTGACATGTTTTTTTACACTTGACAGTTTAACGATATTTTATTAGATTTTATTAGTTTTATATAGTTTATATATTTAAGGAATAAATTTTAATGAACAGAAATGCAAGTATCGATTAAGTTGGATAAGTATTCGAGATTATGTGAAATGGGAAAGAAAGGGGAAAGAAAAGGAAAGGATAAATCGGTAAAACTAACAATTGAACAAAAATGTAGTTATTAAGATAAATAAATAAGGATAAAAACTGATTGACAGATTGACAAAGATGACAAGTAGGAAAAATTATTTAGAGAACTGAATTGTATATTAGGAATATATAATAGGGGGAAAAAACAAGAGCTAAAAATGTAAATGAAAAAAACAAAAAAAACACACACGGAACATGGAACATGGAATATAATATTAGTGATATTCTAATGAATGATATATTATTGTATTTATTATTATTAGAACAAAATATAATTAACAATTAAATGAATATCATATGCACGATAAAATAGGAATGAAAACTACATCAATTTATGATTATTTATAAACTTTAATTTAAAAGCTTTTTAGGATTAATTGAACTATCAACAAAACTATTTCTAAGTTCTCTTGTTCTTGAATTCAAATAATCATTTGCTGAACAAACATTAACAACAGGTACACCAATTTTAGAATTTGAATCATGAGTTGTACATTCTTTTAATTCATCTTCAAAATATGAATTATTAGTTGTACAACTTTTTAAACTTGCTAATTCTTCAACAATACTTTGACGTCTTGATCTAATTCTTGAAGGATCTGATGGTAATTCATTATCTGCAGGTACCCAAGATTGAATTGAACAATCCATATCATCATTTAAATTATTATTATTATTATTATTATCATCATCATTATCATCATCAATTGCAGAAGATGAAGAATCAAATACGTTATAAATTGGAGTTGATAAATTTGATTTTGAATTTAAATTATTATTATTTGAGTTTAAATCTAAATTATTATTTGATGTTAATTCTTCATCAATTCTAGCATCTGCATCTTCAGTACAACCTTGAAATGTTGATCTTCTTGAAATTAAACCATGCTTTGGACAATTATGATATAATAAATTATTTGAATCATCATTTAATGATGATTGATTTTCTAATAATTGAGCATTTTTTAAATCTTTAATTGCATCTTCTTCCTCTTGAGCATCAAATATATCATTTTGTTTATTTAAATCTAATAATTTTGATGAAGGATTTGAAGACATTCTTTCATAATTTAATAAATCAGAGAATGAATAAAATGAAATTGATTTTCTTTTTGGTGATAATAAAGGTGATCCAATATTTGTTACTGATTTAGTTACTTCAGGTAATGTATTATTATTATTATTATTATTATGGTGATTACATGTACAAACATTAAAAGTTTTTGATCTTAATAAAGGAGAAGTTAAATTTGAGAATGAAGATCTTGATTTATTATTCATATCATTTATTGGAGAAGAGAATTTTCTTGAGAATGATAAATTTGGTGAATTATGTTGTTGATCTGAACTTGAATTTGAATTTGTATTTGAATAAGATTTAAATAAATTATCAGAAGGTCTTGAATGTGGTACTTCAACAACATCAGTATTATTAAAATTTGAAGTTGAAATTAATTCAACTGTTGAATCTAAAACTGGTGATGTAAAATTTTCAGAAACTAAATGTCTTGGTCTAAAATTTGACATTAAATAAGAATTATTTATATTTGAATAAGAATTTGAATGATTTGAATGATTTGAATCTGAATGATTTGAATTATTTAATGAATGATTATTTGAATGATTTGAGAAAGAACGTGGACGTATAATTGATGAATTATCATCAATAAAAGATGATTTATGATTATTATTATTATTATTATTAATATGTGGCAAATCAACATTTTGAACATTTCTTTCAAAAATATCAATAGGAGATGAACAATAATTTGAAGGGGAGTTTACATTATTAATTGATGAATTAATTAATTTATTTGAAGATACTGAGATTTTTTTTGGAGTTGAAATTGAATTTGTAGATATACTTAAATTTGCCTTATTATGCCTTTGTTTACGTTGAATATCATTAGGTAATGATTTTTGATTTAAATTTAAATTCAAATTTAAATTATTAAAACTTGAATTTAAAGTATTATCATTATTATCAATATTTTCATTATTATCATTATCATTTACATCATATAATGGATCATTTGTTGATAAAGAAGAACATGAATTATTTTTTGAATGTAATGATAAATTGTGAAAGAGTGAATGTTCGTTACTTTTATTATTATTATTATTATTATTATTATTATTATTAATATTTGAATTTGAATCTTTTGAATGAGGAATATATTTTTTAAAACTATGTGATAATGTCATTTTATTAACATTAAAGAAAAACCAATTGATTTAAGAAAAAGATTAATTAATAAATATGATATAATAAAGGATTATAGGAATAATTTGATTGTTAAATGAATGAATTAATTAATTGATAAATAAGAAGAATTAAAATAAAATAAAAGGAAAGGAAAGGAAATGTAATGAAGTGAAATGAAATGAAAAGAGGGAAAAGGAAAGGATATTATAGATAATAAAATATATTAAAAGGAAAGTGAATAGATAGATAATAAAGGAAAAGTAAAAATAATAAAAATTGTAAATAAATAATTATTGATTAAAATGATCACTCAAGAATCAATTAAAAGGGAATAATTTTATAAATAGAATATATGTGTAAAGAAAAATTTAGTTGATTACGATTGTATGATAAATAAAAAGTGAATTAATATGATCAATCAATAGACCATATAAGTTGTCAAGTGAATAAATGTAATAAATGTAATAAATAAAATAAATAAAATAAATGTGTTGATAATTAATTGCTTAATAAATTAAAATGTAAAATGTGGTGATTTGTGTTAAGGGAAAAGTGACCACTAATTTGACACAGATTTACACGTTTAGCTTTAATTTTAATTTTAAATTTTCATTGTTGTTAAGTAATTTGTTAGTGAGTGAGCGACATTTATTATTATATAAAGATTATTATATAATTTGAGATTATTATTTATTATTTACGTTTTTACGTTTTTACGTTTTTACGTTTTTACGTTTTTACCGCTATATACAGTCATTTCAATAAGCAATTAATTAATTACTCCACTTGTTTATTACATTCATATATTTATATAATGATAATCAATTCATCAATTTATCCGTAGATTATTATCCCTTTATAAACAGTAAACAAGTGGGTTAATCCTTTACATTAATAAAATAATTAATTATTTAATAATCTCGTAGTATATCAGTAATACTTAATAAATTAAATAGCAGAATTGTTCGCTGCATGGAAATTTACATAATAAATTTAACATTGTAAATTTAACATTGTAAATTATCTAATTTTATTACTGTGGTAACAAATTTCTATATATATGATATATATATATATAATATAATAATATAATTGCACGATTTAATTATAATTATCATACAACAATTTAGAGCGGTATATTTTGTATTGCGAAATTTAAAGGGGGAAGTGAAAGCTGAGAGTTTGAAAGTGAGGAGAGTGATGATCACTTTTAATTATAAATTACACAGCCACAATAGTTTGTTCCCCTTTTTTTTTCTTTTCTTTTCTTTTCCTTTTTTTTTTCTTTTTTTTTTCTTTTTTTTTCCTTCTCTCTTTTCTTTTTGCTGAATTTTTGATTTTTTTGGTTTTTTTGGTTTTTTTGATTTTTAATGATCCCTGTTGTAGATCTCGGGCTTTTTTCTCCGATAAAATTTTATTATAACCGAGCCGAGTGTAAAAAAAGAAAAGATTTTTTTTTTTTTTTTTGGAAACAGTTGCGTCGATCGTCTCGCTTATCCTGATCACATGCGTGCGTCGATCGGCCATCTTTTTCTCCCTCAAATACACCCGTACACTAACCGTTGAAAAACAAAAACAAGTTTTATTATTTGCTATTTACTTCAACTTCACTTAGTAATTAATTAATTAGTTAATAAATTCAGAAGACACAAATAAAAATATTACGCACTACGCACTACGCACTACACGAAATATTTTTAGTGAAACACAAATGAAAAAAAATATATTTATATGTATTTGATTTACAATGTTTATATATTTATATTTATAGCTCGGAAAATTTCAATCAATATAAAAATATTATTTGGAAATATACTGTTATATTGATGTTTCATATATTATATTGAATCTTATTATTTAGAGAATAGATTTCAAATTTAATCACATATATAGTCATATTATTTATGCATTCATAAAATCATTAATTTAATTTTAATAAAAAAAAAATTTATTAATAATATAATATAATATATAATGAGTCAACCAACTCAAGGTACTTCAAAAGTTATTGAAAATTTACAATCAACAATTGATTCTTTAAAAATAGAATTAAATGAATCAAAATTATCATTAAATGAATCAAAGCAAAAATTTCAAATTTTATCAAAAAGAAATGAAACTTTAGTTGAACAATTATCAAATTTTAAACATCAAACTGAAGTATCTGAATCTTTATTAAAAAGGAAAGAACGTAGAATTTTAGATTTAGAGAATCAATTAATTGAATTAAATTCTTCAAATGAAAATTTTAAATTTAAATTTGATAATTTAAATTTAAAATTAAATAATTTAGAAAATGATAAATTAAGATTATTATCAGAGAATGAAAGATTATCAAAATCTTATGATACTTTACAATCTTCATTAATTGATTATAAATTAAAAATTAATAATCAATTAAATAATTTAAAATTAGATATACCCAATTTTATAAATAATTTCTCAAATAATTTAAAAAATAATTTAAATATTTTAAATTCAAATCAACCAGATATTCAATCATCTTATAATTTAATGGTTAAAAATTCTAAAAGGTTAGAAGAATTATATAATCAAAAATTTAATAAAGTTAATAATTATTTATTATTATTAGCTGAATCAACAAAACAACATGGTGAATCAACTTCAATTATAATGGAAGAATGTGAAGATATTTTAAAAAAATTAAATAGAAATGAAGATGTTTTATTAAAAATTAAAAATCAAACAAATGGTAATTTAACAGATTTAGATAAAATGAGAGAATTTAAAAAATTTAGAGATTTATCAATTTTAAATGATTCTTCAAATATACATAATTCAACTTCAGATTCAATTTCAACTCCAGATTCAACTTTAAATTCAACTTTAAATTCAAATTCAACTTTAAATTCAAATTCAAATTCAAATTCAAATTCAAATTCAAATTCAAATTCAAATTCAAATTCAAATTCAAATTCAAATTCAAATTCAAATTCAAATTCAAATTCAAATTCAAATTCAAATTCAAATTCTCAAGTAAATTCTCAAGTAAATTCACCTTCAATTAATTCAGTTTCAAGTCCTAAAAATAAAATTATTTTACCATCACCAATTCAAATTCAAAATGAGAATAAATTTTTTGAAAAGAGGAAATTATCTCCAGGTATATTAGATTCAAAATTTAACACTGCACGTGATAGTTATAATAATAATAATAACAATAATAATAATAACAGTAATAACAGTAATACTGAAAATAGCAATAATCATAATCGTTATAGTTATAATGGTAACAACAACAACAACAATAATAATAATAATAATCGTCAAAAGAAACGTAATAGTATTAATATTCAAAAACGTAAGAATAGAAATTCATATAGGCAGTCAATGAACCAAGATGACTTTAATAATATACTAAACAATTCAAGCTTTAATGAAGATGAAATAGATATGAGAAAACGTGTTGCTTCAAATTCAAGTTCAAATTCAATAAGTGATTCACATTCAGTCAGTAGATCAAATAGTACACGAAAAAATTATAGAAATAGTAGAAACTTTTCACCAAACAATAACAACCATAATAATAATAATAATAATAACAATAATAATGGCAATCGTAGATGGTCATATCAACAACAACATAATGATCAATAGATTTATATGAATTAAAACATAAAACTTAGCTAATAAATAAATTTATATACTATATATATACATATACATGATTCCAAAATTAAATTGCATTTAAATAATTATATAAATTAATTATTATTATATAATTCTTTTTTTTTTTTATAAATTAAAAATAAATAAATAAGTAAATATAAATTTAAATAAAACTAGAATAAACCTTCAATTTCACCCTTTTCATTAACTTCAACATTCATAAATCCACATTTTGTTGCTAAACCAGGAATTGTCATAATTTTATCAGCTAATGCATATAAATAACCTGCACCTATACTTGCCTTAATATCTCTAATTGGGAATTCAAAACCAGTTGGTACACCTTTTAATTTTGCATCATGTGATAAAGAATATTGAGTTTTAGCAATACAAATTGGTAATTTATCAAAACCTTGACTTGTATATTCTTTAATTTTATCTTTTGCAACGTCACTAAATGAAACACTACCTGCACCATACATAATTTTAGCAATTTTTTCAATTTTATCTTCAATTGTACCATCTAATGAATATAATGTATGAAATTTTTCATTAATATCTTGATTTGGATATTCTTTATTTGCACATTTAATAACACCAATTGCTAAATCTTTTGCACCTTCACCACCTTCTTCCCAATGATTTGAAACAATTGCATCTGTTGCTCCCGCTTCAATTGATGCTTTCTTAATAATTTCATGTTCCGCATTTGTATCACTTGACATTTTATTAATTGCAACAATTACATCAACACCATATTGTTTTGCATTTGAAATATGCTTTTGTAAATTTGCACAACCTTTTGATAACATTTCAAGATTTTCATTAGTATATTCAAATGGTAATGGAGCACCAGCTTTAACTTCTGCACCACCACCATGAACTTTTAATGCTCTAACAGTTGCAACAATTACAATTACATCTGGTGATAAACCTGATGTACGACATTTAATATTTAAAAATCTTTCACCACCCATTGTAAAATCAAATCCAGCTTCTGTTATAACATAACCTTGATTTTCCTTTCTTTCATCATCTGAATAATTTAATGGAGTACCAGCTAATTTTAATGCCATTTTATCAGCTAAAATTGATGATGCACCAATTGAAATATTTGCAAATGGACCTGCATGAACGAAAACTGGTGTACCTTCTAAAGTTTGCATTAAATTTGGTTTAATTGCATCTTTCATAATTGCAGTAATTGCACCTGCAACACCTAAATCTTCACAAGTAACTGGATCACCAGATTTTGATGATGCAACAACAATTTTACCAAATCTTTCCCTCATATCTTTTAATGATGTTGATAATGCTAAAATTGCCATAATTTCAGATGCAACTGTAATATCAAATCCAGTTTTTCTAATTAAACCTTTCTCAGTTGGTGCTTCATTAATTGTAATTTCTCTTAATGATCTATCATTTAAATCTAAAACTCTCTTCCAAGTAATTGTCTTTGGGTCAACATCTAATCTAACAAATTTTGAAATTTCTTCATTATTCCATTCATTAATTTTATTTAAATCTAAATTTAATTTTTTAGCTCTATAAGTTAAACCAATTGGTATATCCCTTGAACCATCTTTTTTAATTGGGCATAATCTTTTAAATAAACCAGCATCTGATTGAGTTGCTTCATGAAACATTCTTGTATCTAATGCAGCTGCGACTAAATTATTTGCCATACCAACTGCATGAATATCACCAGTTATATGCATATTAAATTCATCCATTGGTATAACTTGTGAATAACCACCACCAGCTGCACCACCTTTAACACCAAATGTTGGACCCATTGAAGGTTGTCTAACATTTGCAAAACATGTTTTATTTAAAACTGCACCAATTGCTTGAGCTAAACCAACAGTTGTTGTTGATTTACCTTCACCTAATGGAGTTGGTGTAATACCTGCAACTAAAACATATTTACCATTAACTCTATCATCTAATCTATCTAAAAGATCTAATTTAATTTTTGCCTTATAAGATCCATAAGGTTCAATTTCTGATGAAATTATACCAGCTTCTGTTGCAACATCAGTAATTTGCTTTGGTACTTGATTACGTGAAATTTCATAATCTGATGGAACTGGTTTAACAAGATCTAACTTTAATCTTTTAAATTCTTTAGTCATTTTAATTTAATTATATTAATTTGATTAATAAATGAAATGAAACAATTTTATAAATAAATGAGTTTAAAGATATTCATAAGTGGAAAGAAAAAAAGAAGAAAAGTAAAATTAAGAAGATTGTACGATATATAAATAATAAATAAATAAATAATTTAATAATTAAATCAATAATGTAAAAATTCATGTTCCTAACATGTGAATAATTTTAAATATAACCCAGTAAAAACGAAGTCTGACTTGGTTTGAAAATTTCACAATCATCGCCGCTTAACTGAAAAGTAGATTTTTCAACTTGAACGCACACAAAATTTGGAGATCCGATTGGGCGGTTCAAGTGTTTTAGTTTTAAAATAGAAAAACATTTTTAAAGTTTTGAGGCCATCGACGCGTCGCTGGCTTTTTTCTTCCATTGTTGCTTACGTAAACTGTATTAGAACTCAACATGAATTCGTACATATATAATATATATAACATAGTAATATCACCACATGATGATGATACTGATACTGATTATTTGGTAGTAGTATAGATAAGTATACACACATTAATACAGTAATCTATGGACAGTAAGACTCATAAGTATATTACAATATGAGTGGCCGAATTGGGGATGATGTGGAAGAAATGGCTACAGGTGAAACAAGTTCTAACTTACCTTCACAACCATCTACAAAAAATATAATACTACCATCAAAAACTGTTGAAGCAATAGCTGGTTTATCAGCTGGTTTCTTTACTACTTTAATTGCTCATCCTTTGGATTTCTTAAAATTAAGATTACAATTAGATACAACTTCAAAATCTCAGTATGAAGCATTGAAAAAAGTTTATCAAAATGTCATATTATCATCAACAGCAGCAGCAGCAACAACAACAACAACAACAGTACTTAACAGTTCCAATAAAAACAAGATTTCACTCGTTAAATTAATTGAAAATATTTATAGAGGTATAACACCGAATTTAATTGGTTCAACATCAGCTTGGGCAATTTATTTTTATTTTTATAGACAATATAAAAATTTAATTTTAAATAATATTAATAATTCAAATATTACTTTAAATTCAAATAATATTGATAAATCACTTAAATCTTATCATTATTTATTATCTGCATTTGCAGCTGGTTGGACAACTTCGATTATCACAAATCCAATTTGGGTTATTAAAACTAGAATGATTTCAACTAATAAATCTTCAAATGATCCAAATGCTTATAAATCATTTATTGATGGTATTAAACAAATTTATAAAAATGAAGGTTTATTAGGTTTTTATCGTGGTTTAATTCCATCATTATTTAATGTTGCTCAAGGTGCAATTCAATTATCTTTATATGATTTAATTAAAAGAAATTTAAATAAAAGTAATACTAATGATAAAGATAATAATAATAACAAATTAACAACACTACAGTATTTTTATGCAAGTTCAGTATCAAAAATGATTGCAAATGGTATATTTTATCCTTTACAAGTTATAAGATCAAGACTTCAAATTGTTAATAATGCAAATAAATTTCAAAGTATTACTATTTTAATTAATCATATGTATTATAAAGAGGGCGTGAGGGCGTTCTATAAAGGTTTATTAACAAACCTATTAAGAGTTATTCCTGCAACTTGTACAACTTTTATTATTTATGAAAAAGTAAAGGAACAGTTAGAATCTTAAATGCAGAAAAAATAAAACAAAGAAATAACACTATTCTTAATATTATTCCTACTATTAGTATTATTATTCATTACTACATAATAAATAAATCTATGTAGAACTTGTAAATATATACATATATATACTACCATTTATAAACTATTAATACACTTATTTAACAATCATTACATTTATAAACTAATAGTATAATAAGTACAGGATATGAAATACGAAATACTGCAATCTCCACACTAACCAGCCTAATTTCAATCACTTTATTAGCGCACAGTACAAAAAATACTTCAGATTGAGCGTTTTATCTTGATTGGTGAAGTTGATTCTGATTCTATGATTTAAAATTAACCAGTTTTGTCTTATCCTTTAAAGTCTTAAGACTTCAATTCTATTCGTATATTTTTATTGTTTTGCTTCCGTTAAATTGCTATACATTGAATTTTTATTACATATCTTAATCTGATATCATTTCCATTCATTATTTTAACTATACAAAATGAATATTCTATTAAGACCAGGTTCTAAGAGAACATTGGCCTTGGAATCAACATCACATGTACTTTTATTTAGATATATTAATCAAACTGAAAAATGTGCAATTGAATTAATACCCAAATCTTCATTTATTTCACAACCTTATAAACAATTATCAAGATCAAAACCTTATGGTTTCCTTGGTTTAATTGAAATGAATAATGATATCTTTTTATGTGTTATAACATCTAAAGTTACAGTTGCTCAACCATTAAATGGTGAAAATATTAATAAAATCGCAGATGTTGAATTTTATTCTTTAACTAATGATATTTGGGATTTCTTAGATTTAAATTCAAATGGTTATCCAAGTATTGATTCTGATTTAGATTCTCAATCAACAAATCAACCACCAAGAATACCTCAACATCCTTGTTATGAATTAAGAAAATTATTAACTGATGGTTCTTTCTTTTATAGTTCAGATTTTGATTTAACAAGTACATTACAAGGTAGAGGTGTTAATGTTAAACAAAGATTATCAGTTGATTTATTTCATACAGATTATATGTGGAATGCATTTATGATGGAAGGAATAATAAATTTTAGAAATAATTTATCTGAAAAGGAAAAAAAAATATTAGATAAAGATCATTTTTTAACAACTGTTATAAGGGGTTTTGCTGAAACTTTAACAACCGCAACTAGTGGCAAAAATTCTAGAATTACAATAATTTCAAAACAATCATGGAAAAGAGCAGGTACAAGATTTAATGTAAGAGGTGTAGATGATGATGGTAATGTTGCAAATTTTGTTGAAACAGAATTAATTTATAATGACGGTATTCAAATATTTTCATTTACTCAAATTCGTGGTTCAATTCCTGTATTTTGGGAACAAAATACCGCTTTAATATCTCCAAAAGTTCAAATAACAAGAAGTTTTGATGCAACTCAACCAACTTTTGAGAAACATTTTGAAAATTTGATTGGTAAATATGGCCCAATTCATATTGTCAATTTATTATCAAAAACTAGATCTTCAGAAATTGAATTAAGTCAAACTTATAAAAAACATTTTATTGCTTTAAAAAAAACTCATCCAGATTCTGTCTTTTTCACAGATTTTGATTTCCATCAAGAAACTTCTAAAACTTATGCTGATGCAACTAGATTATTACCTTTATTAAATGAATCATTCGAGGATTTTGATTTTTTCTCTTATGATTTAGTTAATGGTAAAATTTTATCAGAACAAAAGGGTACATTTAGAACAAATTGTTTGGATTGTTTAGATAGAACAAATGTTATTCAACAAGTTATATCATTACAAACTTTAATTGATTTTTTCAATGATAGAAATATTCATGATTTATCAAATGTTAAAGAACAACATAGAATTCTTTGGGCTGACCATGGTGATAGAATTTCACAAATTTATACAGGAACAAATGCACTAAAGTCAAGTTTTTCAAGAAGTGGTAAAATGGGTTTTGCCGGTGCATTATCGGATGCTACTAAATCAATTAGTAGAATTTATATTAACAATTTTGTTGATAAAGGTAAGCAACAATTAACTGATACTTTATTAGGTAAAATATCATCTCAAAGACAAGTTTTAATTTATGATCCTATAACTGAATATATTAATGAAAAATTAGCTAATTACGAATCAAAATTTACTTCTTATGATAATATTACAATTTTTACAGGTACATTTAATTTAGCTGGTGCAAGTAATAATAAAAATTTAACGGAATGGTTATTCCCAGATGAAGGATTTAGCCCTGATATGTTCATAGTTGGATTTCAAGAAGTTGTAGAATTAAATGCATCCAATATTTTAAAAAATGATGGATCTGTTGGTCAATATTGGACAAAAGAAGTTGAAACAACAATTAGGAAAAATTCAGATGATAGTTACGTATTATTAAGATCAGAATTTATGTCTTCAATTTTATTACTTTTATTTGTTAAATCTGAACATGTTTCAAAAGTTACTGAAGTTGAAGGTAAATCTAAAAAAACAGGTTTAGGTGGTATGACTGCAAATAAAGGTACTGTTGCGATCAGATTAAATTTTTGTTCAACATCATTCTGTTTTGTTAATTCACATTTATCATCTGGATTACAATATACAGAAGAAAGAAATAATGATTTTATTAGTTGTTGGAATGGTATAAGATTTTCAAGAAACAGATATATTAAACATCATGACAATATAATTTGGCTAGGTGATTTAAATTATAGAATTACGTTCCCGAATGATAAAGTTAGAAGTTTGATTGAACGTCATGATTTAGTTACATTATTATCAAGAGATCAATTATCATATCAAATGATGAGAATTCAAGAATTTAAATTTTTCAAAGAATCAGAAATTACATTTCCTCCAACTTATAAATTTGATAAATTTAATGATGTTTATGATACCTCTGAAAAGCAACGTGTTCCTGCATGGACAGATAGAATATTATATCGTGGTAAATCACTGAAATCACTCGTTTATTATTATGCAAATTCAGTTAAGTTTTCTGACCATAGGCCGGTTTATAATATTTTCAGATCAAAAGTTAAATTAGTTGATGAAGAATATAAAGATGACTTATCAACTAAAATTCGTGAATCTTATAAATTGGATGATAAAGCACAAAACGATCATATAGAATTAAATGATGCATCTCCAAGATCATCTTCAACTCCATCATATAATGAAGATATACGATCAAAGAGATCTTCTAGACATTCATTACCATCATCCACATTAAATTCAAGTTCTACTTCAGCTACTGGTACACTGCTTGATATCGAAAGTGTATCTTCTTCTTCACCTGCATTACCAAGAAGACCTGTTCCTCCTGCATATAATGCAGAAGATGCCAAAAATATGTTGATTCCTGGGTTGACACCAATCAATGTGCAACAGTCAATTGAAAAATCAATGATAATGGATAAAAACACTACTACAACTACAACGACTTCTAACTATAATAATAGTAACCATACATCGACTACTTCAACAACATCGCAAAAACCTTCAATTTCATCATATTCAGTTATGTCACCTACCGTTTCAAGATCAGGTACACCATTGAAAGCTGTAGCTCCAGTTCCGGTAACATCAACATCTTCAACATATTCGTCTTCTGGTGCACCTCCACCTCCACCACCTAGAAGAAATACAAGTAATACTAATAGTCATTCAAGAGTATCATCTATAGCTGACTCGATAGGTTCAAATAAAGAATCTCATAAAGTTGCACCAATAGTACCTTCGAAACCTACGATACTAAATGAGAAATTCAACGATGGCACACTGGAAGAAACAAATTCAACATCACCACAACTTTCAAATAAACCAACAATGTCTTGGGCAGCTATGACACCAACTAAAAAATTGTAACACATCTATATTTCGTTCGTTTACTAAATTGGTTATATATTTTTTTATTTATTTCTATATATATTGATTACATTTATGTATACCTTTAACAAATATTATTTTCAATTATAGTAAGTTATATTGTTGTTAAGCGGTTGATAAGAATAAGAAAAATGTTTAGGGAATCCATTAGACTAACAAATCGGAATTTTAAGTGATGTGATGTATATATATGATAATACTAGTTTACTCTGAATTTGGATTAGTTTAATCTCAAATCCTTAGACTTCCGAAATAATATTCTATTCACTTTAATTCATTAATACTACAATATGTGTTTTATGATTGCAAATGTGATCATTGCTATAAATAAAAATTAATTGGATGATATGTACTGTATATGTCTTACCTTTTTTTAATTTTAGCCGATCCAAAAATTTGGGGCTCGGCAAATTTTATGCAGTGGCATAGTGGCTGAAATAGTAGGGGCTCCGGAACATGAATTGATAAAAGGTAAATAGCAATGGGATAGGAATTAAAAGACGTAATAGGTTGCCATTTCCTATATTAATATGTCATTCTTGATTATAAACATCCAGTCCCTTTATGAACGAATAATTATAAAACCTTTCCTTTGTTTTCCTATATAAGATTGTAATTTCTCTTTTCTTTTGTCCTTTATCTATCTTCCCTTAGTTATTTTATAAACAATTATTTTCTTTTCAGACAAAAAAGTAGTTATTAGACAAGAATCAAAATGACAATTGCAAAAAGTGTATTTAAGACTATTGCTTATAGTTTTGCCGGTTTGGTGGTTATTGGGGCTATAGCCAAAGAAAATAAAGGAAGTAAACTTCAAGATAATATACAAGAAAATATTAACAATGCCAAAAATATGGTATCATCATTCAATGGTATTAATAATGAAGCTATTCAAAATTTACAAAATCAAATTGGTAATGTTGGTGCAGGAGTTTCACAACAAGCAAAAGATGTATATGATGGTGCCTCTGAAAAAGTAATTGATGCCAAAAAGGGGTTAGAAAATTATGGTGATGGTAAATTTTGGGCATCTAATGAAAAGGTAATGAATGAAATTATTGAAAATTCTAAAAATGGATTTGATGCTGTTCTTAATTCAGCTATCAATGCCCAAGATTATAGTATTGAGAAATTTCAAAATGCACTTGATACTATCAAAAATTATCAGTTATCGGCGGAAGAAAGAATCAAAGCAAATATCGAATTTTATGAAAAGAGTGCTAATAAGGCAAAAGCTGATTGGGACTCAACAAAATCTAGTTGGTTTAGATGGAGAAAGGCACAATCTCAAGATATTCAAGATAAAGCTGAAGCAAAATACGTATATTATAAAGAAAAAACAGATGAAGCAAATAATGAATTATCTAACTATTTGCGTAATCAAGCAAACTCAGCAAAAAGTTATGGTGATAATTTAAAAGAACATATTGATGGTTTTAAAGATTATGCTGCTGATGTTAAAGATAATTTAAAGGATCATGCTTCTAATTTGAAAGATAATGTGGCTAATGTCGCTTCTAGAGCTAAAGATGGTTTTATTAATAATAAAAATTATTTAGGTCAAAACATTGATGAAGCTCAAGCGCAACTACAAAATAGTGGTTCAGAAGCCGCTTTGAAGGCAAAACAACTCTGTGATGATGCATCAACTAAAGTTATTGAAGCTAAAAGAAATTTGGACAAAAGCATTGATGGTAGTAGTTTATCTGAACCGGATAAAGTTTTAACTGAAAAATACGAAGAAGCAAAAAAGAACTTTGAAGAGGCAACAAAATCTTTAAAAAATTTCCCATATTATAGTTCAAAGAAATTTCAGGAGGCTGTTGATGCAGTTAAAAACTATCAACTTTCAACTGAAGATCGTTTAAAGAAGAATGCAGAATTTTATAAAAAGAATGCAGATGATGCCAAAGCAGAATTGGATTCAACTAAAGCAAGTTGGTTAAGATGGAGAAAGGCACAATCTAAAGAAATTCAAGAAGAAGCAGAAAAGAAGTATGAATATTATAAAGCAAAAAGTTTTGAGGCAAATCAGAATTTGATAAATTATGTAAAACTACAAGTTGAATCTGCTAAAAGCAATTTGAATGATATTGTTGGGAATCAAGCAGCAAATATTGCAAGTGCTAAAGACAGAGTTGGTAAAAATTTGAAAGATAATGCTGAATATGCTAAAAATTATGCTGCTGGTGCCAAAGATCGTGTGGTTCAAGCAGGTTATGATGCCAAAGACAATATAAACGAAAATGCTGAGTATGCAAAAAATTATGCTGCCGGTGTCAAAGATCGTATGGTTCAAGCAGGTTATAATGCTAAAGATAACATTGATGATAACGCTGAGTATGTTAAAAATTATGGTGCAGGTGTAAAGGATAATATGGTTCAAGCAGGTTATGGTGTTAAAGAAAATATTAATGATAACGCTGAGTATGCTAAACAATATGCTGCGGGAGTCAAAGATCGAGTTTCACAAGCTGGTGTTGATGCCAAAGATAAAATTCAAAAAAATGCAGAATATGCAAAGCATTATGGTGCTGGTGTTAAGGATAGAATTGTCCAAGCGGGTTATGACGCAAAGGATAACATTGATGATAATGCTGATTACGCTAAGAATTATGTTGCTGGGGTCAAAGATAGTGTGGTTCAAGCCGGTTATGATGGTAAAGATAGAATTCAAGAAGATGCTGAATATGTTAAACAGTATGGAGCTGGAGTTAAAGATCGTGTTGTCCAAGCTGGTTATGATGCTAAGGATAGAATTGATGAAAATGCAGAATATTCTAAAAATTATGTTGCCGGTGTTAAAGATAGAGTTGCACAAGCTGGATATGATGGTAGTAAAGAGGCAGAAAAATATGTTGCAGGTGCATTGAATTGGGTTGGAAATGCAGGTAGTGCCGCAAAGGATTATTTAAGTGATAAGTATCAATCTATGTGGAATCATCTTGGTATATTTCAAGCACAAACACTTGATGCTGCTGAAGATGCAGTTAGATATTATGACGAAGAAGTCATAAAGGCAAGAAAAGAATATTATGCAACTCAAGCAAGTTGGTTAAGTTGGAGAGAGGCCAAATCTCAAGAAATTCAAGACAAGGCAAAAGAAAGATGGGAAATTTTAAAGGCAAAAGATGAAGCAGCAAGGAAAGAATTGGAAAGATGGAAGAAGATTGAAAAGGAGGGAAGAAAATGAACAATGAACATTTTATTTATATTACAATTAGTAAATTTTATTATTTAAGTTTTTTTATTTTATATTGATAATTTATTTTGATTTAATTTATATTTTGATTTTAATTTTATACAGAGAATTTAGCAAAGAATAAATAATATATATGTATATGTATTTTTTTTTATCTAGTTCTAGTATTTACAATTTGATTTTTTAATTTTTCATCCCATTCATTAGTTAATAATTGGAAATAATTTAAAACGTCATTTTCACCAGTTGGATCAACTTCATCAGTTTTCAAGTATTCATCACCATTCCAACGACTTGCACTACCATATTTTAAGTTTTGATTATCAAATTCTGGATTTGCATATAAGGAAACAAAAATTGGAGCATTTGCAGCTATCCAACCATGAATATTATGCCAAGGAGAACCTAAAAATCTAGCTATATAAAATAATAATAACATTCCATAATAAGTAAATGGATTTAAAAATTTGAAGAATGAAAATGAAGTAAGTATACCTGGATGAGTTAAATATTGTTTAATATTATAATTTAATAATAAATTTTTATAAGTTGCCAAATGAATTAAATCAATTAATCTTTTTGAACCTTCATAACTTTCATTTGATTTTAATAATTGTAAATCATTTAATGATAAATATGAAGGTTTTGACATTACACTACTAATCCAAATAATTCTCGGATCAATTGAATTTTTAAATAATTTAAATTCTATTAATTTATGAATAAAATAGTAAGGACCGAAAACATTTGCTTGAAATACTAAACCTAAATTATCATTTGATTTAACACCAATTTTTTGAATTTTATAAGTTGGATAAGTTACACCTTTAATTGGATTTGAACAACATTCAATGCATGCACCTAACCAATCAATTCCTTGATAAACACCTTGAGCTGCATTTAAATAAAGTAAATCAATACATTGATGATTTTTTGATAATTCATAAACAGCTGATAAAATTGAAATCATATCAGTAAAATCAATTAATGAATAATCAAAATCTAAAATTCCATTCCTTTTAATTTCATTATTATTATAATCATATAATTGTTTAATTGTTTGATTTGCATTTGCTAATGTACGTGATGTAACAATAATTGTTAATTTTTTATCATGTGGAATTTCTTTAATTAATCTTTTTGCAATATTAATACCTAAATTACCTGAAGTACCTGTAATTAAGGCAGTTATATGATTAGTTGATAAGATTGTTTTATTATTAATTGAAGACATGTTGTGCAGTTATTTGTTGATTTAAAAGAAAGAAAAAGTATATAATTTGAAACATTTTTTAAACATGTAATAAATTAAACGATATTTCATAACTCGTTCACCTAATCATTATTTCAATAACATCATCGGAACGAGAAAACTGGCTGAGCTAAAAAAAAAGATATAAAAAAAGGGGCATAAACAATATCAAGGCTGTGCTGTTTCATGTTTTCAAATTTGAAACATTTTCTAAACTTCTTAATAAATTTATTATATTATTTAAGATTATGTGATGTTTCATTGATAGAATTATATAATAGATATATAGATTTTCTATTAGAAGGGATATAATAATTAAGGCATGTATATTATTGTTTGTAGATAAATAAATAGGAATAATTATTTAAATTCAATGATTATTTTTTCTCTTGTTTAAAGGATTTTATGGTCTTTATAATACGTATAGTTAATTAAATTAGTCAGATATTTGATAATAAACAAACAACCGAATAAATAAATAAAGATGCAAAAACAAAATTATGTATTTAATATGAGAGATTATAAAATTCTCAATGTAATTGGACAAGGAGCATATGGAGTTGTTGCAGTTGGACATAAATATGGTAGTGATGAAGTTGTTGCAATTAAAAAAATTGAACCATTTGAAAAAGATTTATTTTGTTTAAGAACTTTAAGGGAAGTTAAATTTTTGAAAAAGTTTAATCATCCTAATATAATTAAAATTTTAGATATTCAAAAACCTACAAGTTTTGAAAATTTTCATGAAGTTTATTTAATTCAAGAATATATGGATGCAGATTTACATACGGTTATTAGAACTCATAATTTAAGTAATAATCATATGACTTATATGTTATATCAATTATTAAAAGGTGTTAAATATTTACATAGTTGTGATATAATTCATAGAGATTTAAAACCTGCAAATTTATTAGTTAATGAAAAATGTGATTTAAAAATTTGTGATTTTGGATTAGCAAGATTTGAAACTGATTTAACAAAGGATAAAAATACATTTTTAACAGAATATGTTGCAACTAGATGGTATAGAGCACCTGAAATTATGTTATCATTAGCACAATATTCTAAAGCAATTGATATTTGGTCAATTGGATGTATATTAGCTGAAATGATTTTAAGGGAACCTATATTCCCAGGTAAAGATTATCGTCATCAATTATTATTAATTTTTGAAGTTTTAGGATCACCAAATGAGGAAGATTTAGAGAGTATTAAATTACAAAGGGCAAAAGATTATATTAAAATGCATACAAAATCACAAAGGAAAATTCCAATGAAGAAAATTTTTAGGAAAGCAGATCCAGCTGCTATTGATTTTATTGAAAAGACATTAACATTTAATCCAGAGAAGAGAATGACAATTGAAGATTGTTTAGATCATCCATATGTTTATGAATTTCGAGATCCTGAAACAGAGATTTGTGCTGAACCAATTCCTAAAGATTTCTTCTTCTTTGACGAGTTCAAGGACCAACTTGAGTTGATTGATCTTAAACGAATGTTATATACTGAAATAATCACCAGCTAATTAAATAACTAAATAACTAAATAACTAAATAATCTAGTATAACCAGCTAAATATTGCGACTGCCCTAATAAAATTGTAGCGTGACAATGCACTGTTTAAAAAAATACGCAGAGCGCATCAGTTTTTGTCATTTTTTCTGTGCAAAGAACAAAATAGAACAATAAAGAACAATCGAAAAAAAACAAACAAACAAACACAGAAACAAAAACAAAGAATATGGTGACGGATACTGTTTTCAATAAAAAGGGGGGGTTTCTCTTGTTATCGTTCCCATTCCCACATTTTTCTTTCCTACTTTTAGTTATTTTCTTCTTCTAGTTGTTGGTATTTACTTATCTATAATATATTTTTAAATTTATATTCATATTTATATTTATATTTATATTCATATTTAAATATCTAAACAATCAACATGGGTATTCCTTTAACTTCAAGAAAGCGTAAAATACTTTCAATAGCAACAGGTGCAGTTTTATTAGTTTTTGTTGTTTTGTTATCTTCAAATAATTTACATGCAACTTCAAATATTGTTATTCCTTCATCTGATAGTCTAAATAGTAACAAGAATAATCCTTTATTAAACGATGATATTACAGTTCAAATTCCAGGTGAAACAAGTACAAAATTAGCTTCAAGTAATGATAATTTTAATAGTAAAAATAATAAAGAAAATGATAAGTCAATCGATTCAAAGATTGATACCAAGAAATTAACAAATGCAAATGATTTTGTTAAAGGTAAAGAAGGTGTAATTGATGAATCTAAAGTTAAACAAGCAGATTCTTCAAATAATATACCATTAACTGCAGGTAATCCAAATTTAAAAAATATTAATGATAAATCTTCTTCTTCTTCTTCTTCTTCTTCTTCTTCTTCTTCTTCAAAATTAGATAAAGCTACAGACGATGATGAATTATCATCTACATCATCTTCAAATGGTATTAAAGCTGATAAAAATTTAGGTTCAAATGAACAAAAGGAAACTTTAAAAAAATCATTAAATGATGAAGTAATGGAAGCTCAAAAGAAAGTTCAAGAGAAAGGTGTTAGTAAAGAAGAAGGTTCTTCATTTAATCCAAAGCAAGAATATGAAAAAATTTTATCAAAATCTCCAGTTGTTATTTTTTCAAAATCTTATTGTCCATTCTCTAAAAAATTAAAGAAATTATTAAAAACTGAATATAATATTACACCAGAACCAGTTATTGTTGAACTGGATAATCATGAAAATGGTAAAGAATTACAAGATCATATTGGTAAAGAAACTGGTAGATTTACTGTTCCAAATTTTATTGTTAAAGGTAAAAGTAGAGGTGGTTCTGATGATATAGTTGCATTACATGATAATGATGAATTAGTTGATTTATTTCATACTTGGTCTTCTGGTGCTGCTAAAATTGAAAAAGTTGGTTCAAAATCGGATGTTAAAAATTCTTTAAATGATGATAATTCAAAACAATTACCAAAATCTTCATCAAAGGGTGCTTTAAAAGGTTCTTCAAAAGATTCTACAAAAGATTCTTCAAAGGTTTCAAAAAATTAGCTTAATTTATTGGTTTATTTATTTACTTATTTTTAAAAAAAAAAAAAGAACAGTTTATTTACTTTTATTATTTATATTAATTTTATTTTATTTATTTTCTTATCTGTCATACCCTAAAATTCAAAATCTCTTTTATTTTATAACTTTAATGCAATAGGTGAAAAAAAAAGAATATAGTAATTAATAATAATTATATGTAGTTGGGATAATTAAAATTTTATTTGCTTTGTTTATTTTACACAGCCGTGATTTTAATATGTAGTAAGAAACTTCTTTTTTTTTTTTCTTTTTATAATTAATTTATAGTAACTTAATTGAATTCTTTGATAATCAAATAACTACAATTAAATTGCAATGGATATTGTTATCAGAGAACCAGGATATTTATCAAAGGGTATAACAAAGGAGGATGAATCAATTACTAAATTAGCAAATGATTTAAAATTAGATAAACATCCAAATGGTGGATATTTTAAAGAAACTGATAGATCAAAGAAGGAAATTTTAATTAAAAATGAAAATGAATTATTAATTAAGAGAAATGAATCAACATTAATTCATTTTTTAATGAATTGTGAATCACCAATTGGTAAATTTCATACAAATGAATTAAGTAGGACAATTCATATTTTACAAAAAGGTCATGGAATTTATATTTTAATTCATAAAGATGGTACAATTGAAAAATTTAGAGTTGGATTTAATGTTTCAAATGGTGAACGTACACAATGGATTGTTGAACCTGGAGTTTATAAAGGTTGTTATTTAATTCCTGATGATGATGATACAAATATTAACAAAAATGAATCAAATAAAGATTGTTTATGGGTTAGTGAAATTGTTATACCCGGATTTGATTTCCAAGATATGAAATTTTTAGATTTTGAAAAATTAACTAATTTAGTAGGTAATAAAGAAACTGCTAATAAGTTAAAGTTTTTACTTTAAATAGATGTATATATTATATGTATATTACAATTATATCTAATCTACATGGTGGTAATTTAATCTTTTCTATAAAGAGAAAAAAACAGGTAAATATGATAAGATATAAGAATTAATATAAAAAATTGGGCATCACGTGCATCAGTGGAGGGTAGTATCCTCTACTCTTGTTTCTTCTTGTTTTTTGTAACCCTCGCACCTCTACTACGAGAAGTTAATATTTTACTGCCAACATAAATAATGCTGGGAACTAACAAAATTATGATTTATTTTTTTCACAGTCACAAACTGCGCGTCTGCCTTTCACCCTTTTTTTCCTCCCCTAATATAACAAATTGCTAATGTTCTAGTAAATAGAGAGCGAGGGTCGAAAATTTTCTCTAATGATGTCAGTGCAGTAAGTGTGTGTGTGTGTGTGATACGTTTTCTATTATAGGTTTCATTCACTCATAATATAGTAAAAAGTTGTTGAAGATTTATCAATAGTTCTTTTAAATTTTTTCAGTTTGTTTATTTTATTTTTTTACATTATTTTAAATTTTTAGAATCAGATACCAGAGCCAAAATGACCACTGAATTGACTGTTCAATCTGAAAAAGCTTTCCAAAAGGTATGCATTATTAAAATTAGATAATTATTGATCAAAAAATAGGTTAATAATTGAAAAATATGAAAAGTAGTTATTTAAATGTGGAAAAGTTGAAAAAGTAGACTAGATTTAAATAAAATAATATAGAACTAATATCAAATTGATAAATTGCAAATGGATATTAAAATATTTATTGGATTAAGACTTTAAATCAAATTATAACAATCTTAGATGAAACTACATTAATTTAGTTTAATATATATCTATTTCATTAGTATCATTAATAAATTATTAGAAATTTACAATCAAGCTCTAAGGAAAATGAATTAAAAGAATATATGCAAAAAGTTAATATATATCTACTTTTTACTTCACATTATAATTCTGCTTTCTATTACATCAATATAGCAAATTACTAACATTTTCTTTTATATTATTGTTTATAATTTTTTTTAGCAACCACATATTTTCACCAATCCAAAAGCTAAGGCTACCAGAAGAACAAAGAGATGGTATAAAGATGCAGGTTTAGGTTTCAAGACCCCAAAATCTGCTATTGAAGGTACTTATATTGACAAGAAATGTCCATTCGTTGGTACTGTTTCCATCAGAGGTAAGATTTTATCTGGTGTTGTTGTCTCAACTAAAATGCACAGAACTATCATTATTAGAAGAGAATATTTACATTATATTCCAAAATATAACAGATACGAAAAAAGACATAAGAACTTAGCTGCTCACGTCTCTCCAGCTTTCAGAGTTGAAGAAGGTGATTACGTTACCGTTGGTCAATGTAGACCACTTTCAAAGACTGTTAGATTTAACGTTGTTAAAGTTACACCAGCTGCAGGTAAATCTAAAGGTTTTACTAAATTCTAAATTTAATTGTTTAATTTTTTAATTTAACATTATATAAATTTTAAAATTTAAAATTTGAAAAAATAATATAAAAACTAAATAATTTTAGTAACAAAGATAATTGTAATTTGAAAACTAACTTAATAATGATAATTAATAACTTGTTTATTTGATTACGATGATTATAATGTGTAAATTCAGTACTGTATTGTAGTAAAGCAAAATTTCATCTTATAAATGATCTTAACAAAGCATAAAAAGTTAAGATGAGGGTGTCTAAGAACAAAAAAAAAATATTTTCAAATTAATTTCATTATTTACACACACTGCTGTAACTTTGATTTTTCATTTCTTTTACCCGGTTTTAGTTGATCAAAGAGTAATTATTTTATTTATATAATAATATTATAATATTAACATAATAAATAGATTTAATAATGGGAGAATCTGATATGAATAATAAAAGTAAAGATTTTAAAACAGAGGATTGGCAACAAAATGATATTATAAAATCTAGTAATAACAATGATAACAGTAAAAGAGATGATGATGATCAAATAATTGTTGATGAAATTGTTAATGAAGTTAATAATAATAATAATAATGACGACGACGACGATGATGATGATGATGTTGAGGTTGAGGTTGATGTTGATGATATTGGTAAATTTAGTATTGAAAGTATAGGAGATATGGGTAATATTGATGATAATATGAATCATATAAATCATATGAATCATATTAATCATTTGAATCATATTGATAATATTTCAATTGATCAAATTAATATTGAAAATATTGGTAATATAAGTAATATTGAAAATATTAAATTTGAAGAAACTGAAAATAATTCAAATATAATATCAGATCAACAAGATTTCCCAACGATTGAAGTAATTAAAACTGTTCAAAGAAATAGAAAAAAGAGACAATTTTCAACAATTGAAGATGAAGAAATGTCAAGATTAGAATTTCAACAATGGACATCAGGATTTTTAGCTGATGATTTAGAGGATTCCAATGTTGAAGTTTCAATTGATGATGTTGAATATGGATTTCCTCAAACTACAGCTGCTCATTTTACAGATATTGTTGATGATTCTAATGATTCAATTAAGAAAAGAAAGGAAAAAGAGAAAGGTAAATCTAAATTATCAAAAGAAATTATAAATTTCAAAGAAAGAGAGAGGAAAAATAAACAACATAAAAAGATAAAGAAAGTACGGATTGACACTAATGGAAATAATGAAACTAATATTAATAACAATATTAATAATAATAGTGATAATATAAAAAGTAATAATGATAATATCAAAAATTCTAGCTATAAAAAGGACAGTAATGATAGTGAAAAGAAGGATAATGATGACGATAAAAATGATGTTGATGATAATAATAATAGTAATGATATAAGAACCAGTTATGAAGAAAATTATGAAAATGATGTTAATGTTGATCCAGAATTAGCAAACATTGATACTAATTCATTTGTTGATGATGCTATATTAAATGTAAAAGAATTAGAATCATTAAATTCACTGGCAAATATAAAAAATGAGGATGATGAAGATCGAGAGGGAGAAGAAGAGGGTGGTGGTGGTGATGATGATGATGATAATGCTGAGAATTTAGCAGTTGAAGCGGTTAATCGTGCTGTACATCAAGCAGTTGAGGCTGTACGTGGTAATGTTGAAGGTAATGAAGATGAGGATAATGAAAATAATAAGAATAATATTGAAGTTAATGAACGACATGCAGTTGAAATTGCGGCAGCTGTTGTAGCAGCTGATGAAAATGTTAGGCAACATTTAAAGGATAAAATGATTGATGATGGATTAGATAATCATAAACATTTACTTGAATTATTAAAAAATGGGGGAAAATCTTATGATGATAACGAAAATAATGAAAATAATGAAAATAATGAAGCAAATAAAGATATTGAGAATATTCCTATTGTAACTGAACATGGTATTAAAAATAATAAAGTAAAGAATAAAGAAAAAAATAATAAGGGTAGTAAAAAGACAGTTAAAAAAAATCTTAATAATTTATTAGAAAAAAATGAAAATAATGAAGATACTATTAATGATAAGGTTAATAAGAGTAAAAATAAAACAAAGAATAGTAAAATCTGTAAAAAGGAAAAAATTAAAGATTATAATAAAAATGATGATGATGATGATAATAATAATAATAATAATAAGAGTGAAGAACTTAGTAATATTGAAAGTGAATATGGTAAAGAATATATAATTAGGAAAAAGCAACTTTCAGATGCTGTTAATAAGGCAAAAGAGATTATAAGTTGTGAAAATAAGGGTAGATCATTTAATAATGAAGAAATTAAAGCAATTGATGTATTTATTAAAGAATATGAAATTATTAATAAAATGACACATGATGAATTTTTACAAAGGATTTGGGGTAATGAACGTAAAAAGGATAAATTTTGGGAGATATTACATAGTGTAATTCCTAATAGGACTAGATCATCATTATATAAACATGTTAGACGTACATATCATATATTTGAGAAAAGAGGAGTTTGGAGTGAAGAAGAAGATCATAAACTTGCTGAATTATGTAAAGAAAATGAAGGTAAATGGAAATTTATTGGTGGAGAATTAAAAAGAATGCCAGAAGATTGTAGGGATCGATGGAGAAATTATGTTAAATGTGGATCTAAAAGAAATGTTAATCAATGGACTGCAAAAGAAGAGATTATGTTAAGAAATATTGTTTGGAAAGTTTTAGAGGAGGAAAGAGAGAGAATTAAGAATGAAGAAGAGAAAAAGAATAAATTAGAAGAAGGAAAGGAAAAAGAAACTCATGAAGATAATGCAAAGGTAGAAGGGATAGAAATTGATAAGAAGAACAAAAGTAAGAAAGTAATCAAACAACCAAGGGAAGCACAAGTTAGTCCTACAATTAATTGGACAACTATTAGTGAATTAATGGGAGGTACTAGATCAAGAATTCAATGTAGATATAAATGGAAAAAGATTATGAAAAATGAAAGTTTAATTAAATTAAGGGAAATGAATTATGAGACAAAGATTTGGATGTTGAAAAATATCAAAAAATTAGGAGAAAATGATCCAAATATTGAAGCTAATCTTGATTGGGATGGACTTGCATTAAATATACCTGAACATATTTTACTACAAAATAGAGAAAGTGATGAAAATAATAATAATAATAATAATAATAATAATAATAATAATAATAATAATGATGAAGATTATCGTGTTAATTGGAATGGAGTTGATCTTAGTACATGTTTTGAAAGACTTAAGAAGACAGTTGATGCTAAGGATAAGTCATTTATTGAAAGTGTTGATCTTATTTTAGAAGCATTAACAACAAATAGTTATGTGGAGAAACTTGATAGTATCAAATAAATAAGTAAATAAATAAATAAATAAATAAATAAATAAAGGATTAATTGTTAATCAATGAAAATTTGAGAATGTACTACATCTATATATTCAATATCTAACTTAAATCCGATATCTCCCCTATATAAATTGAAAAAGCTCAAAACGGCTGAAATTTTGAATTTTTTCTTCATTTTTTCTGCTTTTTTTCACTTTTTTTGCTACTTTTTCATTTTCAGATTAAACTTTGTTTTGTTTTGTTATCTAAAAATAAATTATGTGTTACACGAACTGACTGATTTTATGTTTTACATATAAAATACTGGATTGCTCAACATTTAATTCATAATATTAGCATCTGTAATAATAATAACAGTAATAGTAATAGTGAAAATAAATAGTGAAAATAAATAGTAATAATTAATAGTAATAATAAGCGTTTAAATCAGTTTAATAACTGTTGAACTGTTAACTGTTAACTGTAATAATATTATAATCTCATTCCCGTAATTATTTTCGTCTCCATTTCGGTACTTTATTTCATGTTTTTCTTCGTCATCTACTAAAGTGGAAAAAAAAGTGACACACTCAGTTATTAATATATTGTCGTCTTAATACATTGTTAATTGTTATATTAATAATATCAGTAATATAATATAACCAACATCTATATATACGAAAATAATTTGTTATTATACTAAGTAATTATAGATAACGAAAAAGGGTTCCTCATTTTAGTTTAATACCTTATATTATATATATATATTATATATATATATTATTTTATTATAGTATAACTCTAAGGTTATTTATATGTCAATATATAGATGTCACAATCTACTCAAATAATGCCACAACGACAACCACAAAAAGAGGTTGAATCTTCAAAAGTTCAATTAAATTCAAATATTTCAGAACAAAAACAACAACCTCAAAAAAAGACTCGTAAAAGGAATAGAGTACCAATATCATGTGTTATTTGTAGAAGGAGGAAAGTTAAATGTGACAAACAAAAACCTCAATGTTCAAATTGTATTAAAAATAATGTTCAACATTTATGTCATTATTTAGAACCAAAATGGGCAAAACCTCTAGAATCAGAATTAGAAATAACGTCAAATGTTTCTTCGGTATCTATCTCTACATCTTCTTCAATTCAATTAAATGATAATTTAAATCAATCACAAATTTCAAATAATTCTTCAAATATTAATATTAATAATAATTTAACTAATGAAAAAAAAATATTATTAACAGATCAAATAAATAATAATACAATTACTAATAATAATATCGATAATAATAATATAAATACTAAAATTAAAATTGAAAATCAAAATAATCTAATTCGAAATTTAAATGAAAATGAAAATGAAAATGAAAATGAAAATTTAAAAAAAGAATTATTACTTCTACAGTCAAAAATTAAAAATTTAGAAACTGAAAATTCAAATTTAAAGAAGAAAATAATTTTAAATAATTCAAATAATAACAATATTAATAAAACATTAAATAATCAAAACTTAAAAAGTTTAAAAATTCAAGATCCTGATGATGTTTTAGATTCAATCTTTAATTCAAATATTTTATTTATTGCTCAAAAGGGTAATCAATATAATATACCAATAACATATCAAATATCAGTTTTCTCTTGGATGTTTATGGTTAAAAATGATCTTTATTTAAATGATTTATGGATGAAAATTTTAAAATTAAGGCAACATTATGAATATTATTATAATAGTAAAGGTTCAACTGAAAAAAATATGATATCTCATTATAGAAATTATGATTATAGATTAAATAAATTAAAAAATAATCAAAAAAATTCAATGATTAAAACTTCAATAATTTCAAAAGATAAAACAAATGAACATACATCAAAATTGAAAAAATTTTTAGAAAAATCTTTAAATTTAGAGAATAAAAATTTAGATAATAAAAATTTAATTAAAATAAATAAATCAAATGATAATTCAAATGAAATTGAAATTTTAACTTCTTCTCAATCAACAAATATCCAATCAAAACCTTCAAATAACTATCTACAAAATGTTTGTCCTGTTACAGGAGTTGTTGGTGTTTGTCCAATTGGTAATTCTAACTCTTTATTAAATACTAATGAAAATGATCAAAATATAAATAATGATAATATTATAAATATAAATAATGGAATTAATAATGGTAAAGAAAATAATGAAAACAATAAAAAATTAGATACTAATGATGATAATGATATTAGTGATAATAAAACAGAAATTATTAGTAATGATAATTCAAATAATAATACACCAATTGATGATAAAGATTCAGATAAAAATTCAGAGAGAAAAACGTCATTAGAATCAACTCCAAATGGCAATTTATCGAAAAGAAAAAGCAATCCTTCTTTAAAATTTAATAAATGCCCAATTTTACACCCTTCGGATTCAAATTTAGCATCTCCAATTTCATTAACTTCAATTAATTCAAAGAAAAATATAGAAAATTCAAAATCAAATACAGTTAATAATTCTAGTAGCAACAACAACAACAATAATAATAATAATAATAATAATAATAATAATAATAATAATAATAATAATAATAATAATAATAATAATGCAGATTTATATAGTGATGACGAACAATTAGATGATTTAAAAGTTTGCCCTTTAATGGTCAATGATGCTAAAGCTTTATTTAAAGAAAAATTATCAAAAATGAATATTAGTGCTATTCGTGAATCTTATATTAATAGTCATAAAAAGAAATTGAATTGTTCATCACCTGCAAAGACTAAAGGTACTCCAATTATACCATCTGGTCCAAGTACTCCGATGTCAGAAATTAAACCAGAAGATACTGAAAAATTAAATAATTTTGTACCAATTGCAATGAAACCTGAACCTCAAAATTCAAGACAAAATAGTATGAAAAGACAATCTTCATTTCAAGATAATCAACAACAAAATAAAATTAAAAAATTAAAAACTTTTTCTCCATCTTCAATTAAATCAATTAATTATAATAATACAAAACAAATCATATCAGTTATTGAACAAAATTTACCAAATAAAAAAATCGTTGGTTTATTAATTGATAGATTTTTTGATAAATTATATATTTATATGCCATATATTGATGAACATAGTTTTAAATTAAGAATTTATTCAATTTTAAAATCTTCAAGTGATGTTAATAATCAAAAAATTAAATTATCAATTGGTACTCAATATTGTGAAGAATTCTTAACTTTATGTTTAATGTTAATTATAATTAGATTAAGTTGGTTATCATTACCTGAAAAATCAACAAATAATAATTTAAGTCAAAATGAATTATTATTAATGAAACCAGAAAATTTTGTATCATTCGTTTTAGTTGACATGGTTAAAGAAGCTTTCTCAAATGCTAAAATTATGTCAAAACCTTCATTAATCATTTTTCAAGTTGGATTATTTTTAAAAATTTATTCAACTGTTTCACCAGAAGATGGATTTGATACTGATGATTCATATACAAGAAATACATCTTATAATTCAAATTCAAATTCTCAAAATAATCAATCATCATCAAATCCAAGTACTCCAACTTCTTCTAATGTAAATGATTTATCAGGTGATTTAACAAATGAATCTCCAAATATGAATTCACCAAATTTTATTGCTATGTTAGTTCAACTTGCTCGTACAATTGGATTAAATCGTGATCCTTTAAATTTTAAAAATTTTTATCCATCACCAAATGATAATGAAGTTACTATTTCAAGATTATTTAAAAAGAGACATTTGTGGAGAAAATTATGGTTTGGTTTACTTTTTATGACAATTGAAGCAAATTTAAGTTTAGGTGATTATACAAAAGGTTTACCAATTGAAATTGATTTAGATCCAACTTTGGGTAGTGAAGTTAATTATTCATGGGATTGTAGATTACCAGGTGGTATTGAACAAGGTGTTTTAGAAAAATCATTTGAAAATGGTAAAATATTACAAAAAGAATTATGTGTTGTTCAAAATTTTAGAGAATCAATTGTTTCATATAGATGGATTTTTAAAGGAATGAAATTATTATTTGCAGTTAATAAACCACCAACAACATTAGAAATTGAAACTGTTGCAAATAAATTAAATGAAATTATTTGTGAAAAATCAAAATATGGTTTTGGAATTGATTTAATTATGGGAGATCAAGAAATTGTAAATCCATTTAGAGCTAGAAATTCCTCTGTTTGGATTAAAAAATATACAAAACAAATTAAAGTCTTAAGATTAAAAGTTCATTTAATTGTTAAGAATATGATTTTTACATTGAACTATTTATTATTCTTAAATCATGAACAAAAACTAAGTAAATTATTAGGCCAAAAGCATACATTTATTGATAAAATTGATAAGCAAAGATTATATATTGAAAGATATTTTGAAGCCTCTTTATTATCAGCAATTGAAAATTTTAAATTATTTGTTCAATTTATGGATGAAAGTAATAAGGTTTTCTCAAATTGTAGTACTGAATTATTGATTTATCCATTTTTAATGATTTTAAATCATAGATCTCATGAATTTTTAATTTCATTAATTTTAAGAGTTCAACAAAACTCACCAGTCATAATGGAAATTTTGAAGAAAAATAAAATTGATCCAAAAGAACTTCAAAAAAGATTATTTACATATTTAGAAACTTTTATTGAAAGATTGGATATTTTAACAAAAAATTATTATTATGCATGGGTTCTTAAAAGATTAGTAAAATTTTTCTACAACATTTTATCAAATTCTCAGAAATTTTTCAAATTGAATTTCAAGGGGATGAATATTCAACCAAAAGCATCAACACCTCCATCTTCTTCTCCATTGAATTCTACAAAGAAATCATCTACCAATGGCATGAGTAGTAAACTTAAAACAAAACCAGATCAACATAGTAATAACAATAATGATAACAACAAGCATGGAGAAAAATCTGCATTTGAAATTGCATTCGGTACATCAAAATTGCCACCAGTTACAGATTTTACACATGATGATAGAAGAGAAATTAATTTCAATCCTGTTGTGAGCAATTCTGATATTATCATTGACACAGACATTAAATTACAAAATATATCTAATAATATGGCAATGAATGTTATTCTTAATAATTCAAATACACAAAATAATATTAATAACAACAACAATAATCACGTAGGTGTGTCACAAATAAATACAGTTAATAATGTTTTATTGGATCACACATTACAAACTCAATCATCAAATGTCATTAATAATAATGGTGGTAATAATCAAATTGTTGATGATCTTACTAATAATTTACTGGAAAATATGACATCAGATATGAAATTTAATACACAGAATAATATGATGAATACGATTATTACATCAAACCAAACGAATCATCAACAATTTAATGGAAGGCAATACCAAAATAATAATATTAATCAAAATAATGTTTACTCTTCAAATGTGGTTGGTAGTGGTGCCAAACCAAATTCATCAAAATGGGAAAATAATAATGAAATCGGTGAAAATCTAAATGAATTGTTTGATGATCAATTTCTTAATGATATTGGAGGATTTGCTTTGGAGAATGTTGATTCGAATGGTATATTCGGATTACATAGAGGTTTAAGTGGCGGGGCACCATTAGTACCAGTTATTAATAATTTAGATCATAATGAAAATAATGGTAGTATGAATATGAATATGAATATGAATATAAATATGAATATGAATATGAATATGAATACGAATAATGTAAATGGAATTGACGAATTTGATGGATCGTCGTCAATAATTAATAATTTATTACCAACTCAAAATAACAACGATGTTGTTAATATTAATTCATTTTCTAACGGTAAAGGTGAAATTTACAATTCATTAAATGAAATTGATTTTACAAATGTTGATTTGAATGCTCCAATTGATAATATGGTATATGGATTTGATTTGAATATGCAAGAAAATATGAATAATATTAATGCTGATTTAAGAACAGATCTCAGTAATAATATCCGCAATTCTGTTAGTAGTAACCAAAGTAATAATAACATTAATCAAAGCAGATCAAATTCTACAGATGGTCAATCAGGTAGTTTTGGACATTGGAATTTCTTTTAATAATTAAACGTTTTCTATTTTTTTAATAATTACATTCTAACTATATAAACGTCGTACCAATATGTATATATTTTATTTATAAACTAATGAAGATAAAAGCTAAGGTTTACAAGAAAGATAAAAGCTAAGAGGAAAATAGGAGAAAGATGAAAAGATTATCTAATCTATGTCGGATTTAACCCGTTGTTATCTCCTTGTGGGGTCGAAACTAGCATCTTCCCTAAAGCCGCACACATTTCAACCGTGAATGTGTTTTTTTTTTTTTTTTTTGATGGGGAGGGTGGCTCTAATTTTGTGGGAGTAAAAAATTTACCCTTTCACATTTAACGGGTAAAAATTTTCTTCAATGGGAAGGAAGAGGAAAGAAGGGGGGATCTCACATTTATTCGGTGAGAAAAAAATTTGGAGTTACCGAGTATAGGTGATTTTCTGTCACTTTGTGGTCATGTAAATATAGTATTTGGTTATCAAGCCTATGTCCTAATTCTTCAAGAGATACATATGGTTGTGTACGAAACATAGTGGCATTAACTGTTGACCTGATATATTGTATCTGCTTAACAATAGTGAGTAATTCAAGAACTTCTTGATAAAATGGGGGTGAATGAAATGAATTTAGATAATGTTTTGAACTATTCTGATCAAAGCCTTAGTTCTAGTATAACTGCAAAATCGAACACCAAAACTGAAAATTATAATATTAATAATGATAATGATAAATCTGACAATAATGTCAACAAGATTTCTAAACCAAAATCTAAAAGATCAAGAATGACATTATCCTGTGTTGTTTGTCGAAAAAGAAAAGTTAAGGTAAGTTTTTTTTAAAAAAATATCATAGTACTGAATCTTACTTGTTTTAATAATTAAAGCATCGTTAGATATACTAACATTATTTTTTATTTACCTTTATTATTTTTAAAATAATCCAGTGTGATAGAGGAAAGCCACACTGTAAAACATGCGAAAAATACAACAGTGTTCATTTATGCACATATAATGATTCATCTTGGTCGAATTCTTCTGGTAATAATTATAAATTTGTTAATGAAACATATAAAAATGAAAATCCCAATGAAAACTTGAAAAATTCGTTGGATAATCAAAATGTTAGTAATAATAAGAAGAATCAGAAACCAGATTCTAATATTGTGCTAACAACTCAATTTATTATTGCTAAACCTGTTAAAACTTCAGATAGTGAAAAAGTAACATTCAAAGAAAAACTAACAGATGAAAATAATGATAATAAATCAGATACGGAGACCATTAATTCTAATAGTAATGCAGGTAATGTGACTAGTAATATACCAATAACACCTACATATATTTCAAATAATATACCGACAATTCATGTTAATTCTAATTTCAATAGTCCTACTGCCAGCACACTTGAATTCCCAGGTCTAAATACTAATATTGGTTTAAGTAACCATAATTCCTATAATAATTATTCCTCAACATTACAAAATCCAAGATTCAATACTCCTTCAGTTTTTGGTTCTTCTTCAAGCCTGTCAACTATGTCAGCTAATAATAAACCCATACTACCACCACTACAAAGTGTTACTACTAATGCTGTTAATATGAATAATATTGCAATACAACCATTAGCTGCTCAAAATATTCAACATCAAGCGGATTTACAGGTTTTATTAAAAAAGATTAAAACTAGTAATGGTAATTTAAGTTGTCAAAATAAAAAAGAGACTGTTGTTGCCAATATTCTTGATAAATCAAAATTATTTAATCAGGATCATACAAGAATTATACGGGATGAATCAGAAACCAATAAATTATTAAACAATAAAATAGTAAGTCCACCAAATAATAATTTATCATTAAGAGAATATTCAAAGAATAGTTCAAACCACTCCGAATATTCAAAGGTAAGTAATAAATCATCACAAGAAATAACGATTGATGATGTTTTTGAATATCTTGAAATTGACCCAACTGAAACTATAAATGTTTATGATGGTTTTGTTCCTATTTTATATAAATTTTCAAGAATTAATAATTTTGGGCCTTTAGCCTGGATTTCTACACTTTTAAAGGATCCATTTGTTAGTCCATTAAGGGAAGAAGTTTTAAGGCATAAAAAGAAACAATTATTTCAAGCTTCAAATGAAAATGAAATTGATTTTCATGATAAATTTTTGAGGGATGCAGGTTTAGATGATATTAAGCCTTTGCTTATAGTTGTACATCCATCAAAAGAGGGTCAGAATGATCCAAGAGGTGTTCCTGTAACTAAAGATGCATTAAAAGTACCACAAAGTATGTACAATACACCATTTGATGGTACTGTTCTTAATACACATATTAATCCAAAATGTGTATATTTTAACATGGATTTTGCATTACAACAAATATTAAAAGTTTTACCTAATAAAAAAGTTATTTGGTTATCAATTAAGAGATTTTTTAATTATGTATATCCTTTAATACCATATATTGATCAATCATCATTTATTGTAGATGTTGAGAAATTATTAGGGGGTAATCATTTTCAAGATAAACATTTAGAAGAAAGGGTTGATACAATTCATATGAGTAAAAAGATGGATTTTGCGATTTTAGGTACTTTATTATTAGTTTTAAAATTTTCTGAACTTTCATTAATTATAAATGATGATCCAGGTGATGGGAGTATTACAAGAACAAAGGAAGAACAATATTTATTGGATCATCCATTAAATGAACGTATGATTAATGTTGCACAATCATGTTTAAATCAATTTAAATTATTAAGAAGATGTGCACTTCCAATTTTTCAATTAGCATTATTAATGAATGAATATGAAAGATTTAATGGATTAACAGATGGTAATAATGCCGATGGACAAATATTTTTATCAATGCTAATTCAAATGGGAGTTTCAATTGGATTGAATAGAGATCCAAGTAAATTTGATTTATTAATTAGTAAGGGTAAAATGGGTAATCTTTGGAGAAAAATTTGGTATGGATTATTATCATTAGATATCAAACAGTATATTAGATTTGGATCCGGTAAAAGTTTTCATAATGATTTTTATGATACAGAATTACCATTCTTTGATGAGGAATCATCAAATATTGAGAACTATGATTTAGAGAGGGTTGTAATTGAAAAAATTAGATTAAATTATAAATTTGATAAAGAAATGGCCGAATTAGCAACTTATTTATGTTCATTCAAGGCAGAACCGAATGTTACTATGATTTTGAAGAAATTATTTAATATTGAAAAAATGATTAAAGAAATATTTGGTACATTAAAAGATATTTTGAATAAAACATCGGAATTATTTATTGAAAAAATTAGGAAAGTATGGGATTTTACAATATATATTTATGCAACAGGGTTAATACTTTCAGTTTATCATCAATTATTTGTATATTATCAAAAAAGGGAAAGTTTTAAAGCATTAAAATTTATTAAAGAGAAGAATACATTATCATGGTTGTATTTATATTCAAATTTTGAGAATCTTGCAATAAGGGCTTATAAATATTTTGGAGTTGGATTTGATATGATTACTACACAAACTATATTATTACCGATTCATAGTGGTTGGATTGATTATATGTCAACATATGTTATTTCTGTTTTAGCTATGAATAAAATAAATAATTTTCCAAATATGACGAATCGTTTTAAAATACTTGAAAAAATATGTGGAAATATTTCGAATTGTTCAAGTTGGTATTTACCAAGTTTAAAAACATTATCAAAAAAGCATTTTTATGCATGGAAATTATTGAAAGCGCATACATTTTTAATGGAAATTGTTAAGAAAAGTCATTTAACATTTAAAATATTAGATAATAAATATAATTTTATTGAACATATGAGTGATTATGATTTACTTTGTCTTTTAGAATTAACTAAAAATAAGAATTTTGCAGCTCAAGATCAAGAAACTAGCTTTTTTGTTCAAATTAAGGATAGAATAAGAGAAAATCGAATTAATTATTCGAATAAATGTGATTCAGTATCTAATTCAGTAGATTTAACAAGTATTGAATCACCAAGGCAAGATATGAATGTTTTCATGGATAGAATGTTCCCAATTGAAGCATGGGTTAAACCAATGGAAGAGGATGCATTTTGGAGAAATATTTTTTTACAAAAGCAACATCAAAATTATCCACCATCGACAGTTTTCAATACAGAAAGTACAATTGGGTTTGATATTTTACAATCTGAGATATTACAACAAGATGTTATAATGAGTGGTAATTATGATATAACTATACCATTTGAGGATCATGTTGAATGTGGATGTGATGAAGGAACTCAAAATAGAAACTTTAATCGTAATTCTACATTAAATTCCAATAGAAATTCAATCACCACAAACTCGAATATAACTACTTCAAATACTGGTTCTAAAATTACAAATGGATATATCAATCAAAATGAAAGTAAGATGAATGGGAAGAATGAAAGTAGTCAATTGGATGTTAGTAGTAATTCTAATAATACCAATTTGTTTGTGGACAAGACTATATTTGATATGTTCAATTGATACCAAAAGAGGAAATGCTATTTCGGAGATGTATATCTTTTGTAAAATCACAAATTACGGCACAATTTGATGTTATTTGGTGCAATTTGCTTAATAAATTTTAATGTGCGGGATTCGGTTTATTTGCCTCATGCCGATTTTCATTGTTTGTGTGCATGTGCTGAAATTTATTTATATATATAAATAATATAATATTAAGCTGTCTTTATGTATTGTGTATAATTACAGTATGTAAGTAATAGAGTTTTATTTAATGGTTTATTTTCTTTAAGTTGTTTTACCTTTTTATTATAATAGAGATTCCACTTTCTAAAGTAGTTCATTATTAGATCAGTATTGTAGATATCATAAGATGTTATTTTCAAATTCTTTAGGTAGAGTCTTCTCATCTATAGGAAGGTCATCTATATCAAATAGATCAATAATTTCAAATGGAAATTTAATTAAAAAAACTATAATACAAAGACAAAAATTAGATCAACATGTTCAATTATTTAAATATTCAACAACTAATAAAAGTCTTTTTGTAAGGAATTATAGTACTAATAATAATAATAATAATAATAACAATTCAAATGATTCTGGTAAACCAATGCATGGTCATCTTATAGGTGGTGGTTTAGCATTACTTTTCGTTGGAGGATTAATTTTTAGTCCAAATTTTAGAAAATCTACATATGATGGTATATTAATTGTTGAAAGAGTTGGTGTTGTTACAGTTGCAATGTTTCGTTGTTTTGGTTTATATTTATGGACTTTAAATAAACAATATAATACAGATGATGAATATTTAAATGCATTATCAGAAACACATAAAAAAGCAGCTGAAATTACATTACATGCATTACGTAAAAATGGTGGTATTTATATTAAACTAGGTCAACATATATCAGCAATGACTTATTTATTACCATTTGAATGGACTGATACAATGATTTGTTTACAAAGTGAATGTCCTGAATCAACTCTTGAAGAATTAATTGAAATGTTTGAAAATGATACAGGTAAAAAATTTAATGATTATTTTGAAAGTTTTGAATCAAAACCAATCGGTGTTGCTTCATTAGCTCAAGTTCATAAGGCAAAATTAAAAGAAAATAGTCAAGAAGTTGCAGTTAAATTACAACATCCTTCATTATCAAAATTTGTACCATTAGATGTTGCATTAACACAATTTGTTTTCGATATGATGTATAAAGTTTTTCCTGATTATCCATTAACTTGGTTAGGTGAAGAAATGCAAGAATCAATTTTCGTTGAACTTGATTTTAGATATGAAGCTCAAAATGCTAAAAAGACAGCAGATTATTTTAAAGATTATCTTAAATTAACAGCTTTAAGAATTCCAAATGTTTATACTTCATTACCAAGAATTTTAGTTATGGAATTTATTGGTGGTGCTAGATTGGATGATTTACAATATATTGATAGTCATAATATTTCAAGATCTGAAATTTGTGGTTGTTTAGCTCATATTTTTAATAATATGATTTTTAAATCAGGTTTTGTTCATTGTGATCCACATCATGGTAATATTGCTATTAGATGGTTAAAAAAGCCAAAAAATGGTCATAATTTCGAAATTATTTTATATGATCATGGATTATATCGTACAATTCCAAATCAAATGAAGGATGATTATGCTAGATTTTGGTTAGCTTTAATTGATAAACAACAAGATCAAATGAAAATTTATGGTAAAAAATTTGCTAAAATTAATGATACTCAATTCCCAATATTTGCAGCTGCAATTACAGGTAGAGATTTTGATCATGCATTAAGTGGAGATTTAGAAGTTGAAAGAAGTCAAGAAGAAATTGATAAAATGAAAACTGCAATGATGAGTGATGGTATGATGTTAAATTTAATGTCATTATTAGCAACTGTTCCAAGAATTGTTTTATTAATTCTTAAAACTAATGATTTAGTTAGACATTTAGATGAAAGTTTACATAATCCATTAGGTCAAGAAAGAACATTTTTAATTATGGCAAATTATTGTGCCCAAACTGTTTATAAAGATGATTTAGCAAATAATTCAAGAATAAATAAGAAATGGAGTTTAGCTTGGATCTTAGGTGCAATTAAATCAACACAACAATATTATGCCAGAAATTTAAAATTATTTGCATTTGATATAATGTTTTACTTTATTAATATTCTTCGTAAAGCTGACTTGGTTAAATAGGTTATTATTCAGTAATTTTATAAATTAGATAGATTGTTTCCATATATAAGTAATAACTTTCAAGTTATTGAAATATAGTATTTAGAATAAATTTAGATATAACAAAGTTTTTAGAAAAGAAAATGCCTAGAGTATATTTGCTTCAGGGAAAATTCTGTATCAACTGTATGTCATTATAATGAGCTTGTATGATCAGTGTATTTACCTTTCAATCAAATTACATTAAATATAACATGATTATTACTTAATTTGGAATACCACATAATTTTTAGAAAAAGGTTTGAAAAGTCGAGAACATCAGTACACGCGAATCAGGTCTAAAATCCTTCAGGTGGAACATTAATCTTTTCAAGGGAACATGAATTAAAATTAAAGACCATAAGATAGATATTAAACAAATAAATGTGTTGAAACTATTGATTAATCACATAGATATACTGGCAAAATATGAATAAAGGGAAGCCTGTTGCAGGTGGTAACTTTTCAAATATCAATTATTTCCAATCAGGAAGGCAAAATCAAAATGGTGGAAATAGAAATACTAATATGAATAACAATAATTCAAAATTTCAGAATAATGATAATAACAATAGAAATAATAATAATAATAATAATAATAATAATAATCAGGGGGGTAATTCGAATTTTCATAATAATAGAAATGGAAAGTATATGTCAGGCAATGGTAATATAAAGATGAAATCACGAGTAAAAAATGATCAAAGAACTAAATTTTCAAGGAATCAAAATAACAATAATAATAATGGTAACAATAATAATAATAATAGTAATAGTAATAACAATAATAACAATAATAATTACAAAAATCATAATGCTAGTAGAAATAACTTCAATGGCTCAAATGGTAATTATAATGGTGGATTAAGAAAGCAAACATTTGTTAATAACAACATGAAAAAACTTATAAATATACAGCATAATAATATAAATACAGCTCAATCAAGTGTGAATAATAATCTGAATAATAATATCAGTAATACCAATAATAACTTTATCCAGAATGATAATAATATTAGTGTTGCTAATAATAATCTAACCGATTCCAGTAATTTTGAAGTAAAATTCTTTGGAACTTTAATACAAAATGCAGAAAATTTAGGATTTCAAAAACTACGACATAGACCCCAAAAGACTCCAAAATATATATTAAAAGCTAATGTATTATTTGATATGAAAACATATAAACAAAATAAATGGGATTATGAAAATCAGCAAATGCTCTTGAAAAGGGAAATGGAATACTCAGGAGAACCTCAATTATTATTCGAAGAATTTCAAGAATATAGGAAAACTGAAAGAGAAATGATGGAAAAATTTAATTTTGTTGATAAAGAAAACGCAAAGAAATCATTGCATGATGCTATCATCTTTAGAGGTAGTTGTCAAGATATGTGTCCAACTTTTGAACGTGTAGAGAGAGTTTTCAAAAATCAAGTATCGAAATGGGAAAAAGATCCACAAACCAATAAAATATCTAAGGATAGAGCATTGAAAACGTTTATGAGACCATCAGGTCAAGCACCTCCATTACCTTCAGATGTTAGATCTCCAGATGTTCTACAAAAAACTTTGAACTATATAATACAATATTTACTACCAAAATTACCTGAATCACAATCATTTATTTGGGACAGAACTAGATCAATTAGACAGGATTTTACTTTTCAAAATAACTATTCAGGAATAGAGTCAATTGATTGTCATGAAAAAATTTGTCGTATACATATTTTATCTTTACATATAATGGCTGGTTCTGATGATCAAGATTATCAACAACAACAGGAAGTTGAACAATTCAATAATTCCCTTCAAACTTTAACCCACATGTATAATGATATAAGGTCGAGAGGTGGATTTTGTCCAAATGAACCAGAATTCAGATCATATGAACTAATTTCCAAAATTAAAGATAATGAATTGGATCGTTATCTACAAACACTTCCTGATTACATTCAGAATGATCCATTAGTTCAAAGAACAATAATGCTTAGGAGTTTAATAATTGAGGGTCTGAACTCCTTTAATTCTTATACCGAGTTTTTCAAAGCTATTTTAGACAAATCAAAAACACCTTTTTTATTGGCATCATTGGCGGAAATTCACTTTAATAAAATTAGATATAATGCATTAAGAGCAATGACTAGATTATATCATACAAAATCTAAGAAAATGCCAGAAGTATCATATATTGCATCAATATTAGGTTATAATAATATAGATCAATTTCTGGAAACTTGTAAACTTTATCAATTACAAACTTTTTACGATATAGAAGAACCTGATACAATGCGTGTTGAAGTTACTTCTCTAAAAACATCATTTAAATTGACTCAGAAACAGGCATATACAGAACATATAACGGAGATGATGAATGGTATGTCACTACCTGATATAATTAATAATGGAAAAATAAATAGCAATTTGAATTTAAAAGAATCACAATCTACTGAACAAATTGCAAGAGAAAGTTTCAAAGGTAGTAAACAAAATAGTCAAAATGTCAATGAAATTTTTGCACATAATAAAGAAGTTGTATTTTCCAAACCTACCACGGTATCTGGGTTGCTTCCAGTTATCAACAATCCTCCAACGATAAGTAATTTACACCAAGGGATTATGTCTAATAATTTACCAGCTGGCGCAACAACAAATAACCCTCTTAGATTTACTACATCTGGTTTTTCATTTGATCAAGTTAAAACCTTTGATTTTACAAAGGCCACTCCAAAAACTGATTTTAGCCCTACCAATAACACAAATGACCAAGTTGTAGTTGAAAATAAAACAAATTTATTCGCCACTCCTAATTTACCAAAAGCTAATAATGTGATTCCTACAGATAATCAAGCATTACCACCTAAACCTGATCTGGTAAGTAGCAGCCAAATTAGAGATGAGTTACAAAGTAAATCAGTGGAACCTCCTAAAGTAAATGAGCATGTTGAACCGGTCAAGCCGGTTAAAAAATTGGTTGACAATAAATTATTTAAAGCAGGGGCAAGAAAAGTTGTTGATGGTATAATTAATAAATATGTAAATAATTTGAGTGACACAATTGTACGAGAAAAAATAGAGGATGAAAAAAGAGGAAGAGCATTGGATAAAAAGAAAAAGATAGTGAATAAACTTTCCCTGGAATTATTCAATGCATTTATGGATGAACAAATCTATCTTTGTTCTTTAGAGGCTAGGGCTATTTGTTTTTATAATAAATCATTAAAATCCAAAGTAATAAAAAAAATAATAGAAAAAGCTAGGGATCTTTCTCTTAAAAAACAAGAGGGTGAAGAAATTACCAACGAAATCAAAGCTTTTAATGATAATATATCAGTTCCTATTACTCGTTCGCATTTACCGAGGACTAATGACGTATCTCTTTTGAAAAGCAAGCCACCAATTCTCAAATGGAAAGATACAAAGTCTAATTTACTTCACATATTTAATCAGGGAAATCCTTCATTTGATGTAAATGGTACCATTGTTTTAAGATCTTTAGACTGTTATTCATCTAAATGGCTATTAAACCAAATGGGGTTTGATAATGATGACAAAAGTATAGATCTAGACAGTGGATCGGGGAATAAGTTACATATAGGTGTGCTGCCAGATAAATTTGAAGCAAAAGATTATTTCAGTAAAATTTCAACAATAATTATACAGGTAGGGACAATTGAAGGAGTTGATGATGGAAAAAAATCAACATTAATCAAATGTCTTCAAAGAGATTTTAAAGTCATTGAAAAATTGAAAAGTTATATAGAAAAATATTCATCTGCCTCAACATTTTCATTTTTGATAGTGTATGTCGATTCATATAATGTTGGCTTAACTGATTTAGAAATTCAAAAAATTCTAAAGTTCGATATTTTGAAGTCATATAAGATAACAATTGGATTTTTTGAATTAAAAAGCTCATTATTGAAAGGCAATTACAGTCTCTCTTCTATAAGAAAACATCAACTCAACTTTAATAAGATGTTAGAAAAAGTATGGAAAAAATCATTTGCTAAGAATATCTCAAACGTTTCTGATGTAACATCGAACAGTATTATTAAGAACAACAATATGACTACAATAACTACAGGGCTTAATACGACGATAGCAAATAATACTGATAGAGATCTTTTACCTTCTTCTTTAATTAAGAAGAGACTTAATTATCTTCACAGTGCCATTGATAACTCGAAATTAAAGAAAAGGAGATTGTCTAGTAGAAGTAGACACTCTAATCTATCATCATATCTAATTAATGCGTCAATGAATTCAGCCTTCAATGATGACGATAATTCACAACTAAGTTATGTTACGAATAATAATGATATTGATGTTACTAATAATAGCAAAATTATAAATCATAGCAGTATGTTCAAAAATCTAAATGATATTTCAAAGGTTAATGGAGTTAATAATAGCTTAATGATGTTACGGAATTATAGTGTTACTATGAACAGCAATAATTCAAGATTTGATAATAATGATAATGATGATGATGAAAAACATCTTCAAGAGATAAATGAACTTGATGAGTTAGCTGATAGTATTTTAAAAAATTAAAATTGTTTTACTATGTAAAGATTGTATATTAGTTAAATTTTATTATATTATATTTTATTATTATATTATACATGACTTTTAGATAAAAAAACACTAACAAGTTATAAAAGATTCGAATTGAGCATAATTAATGTCAACATTTTCTTCACGTATTTGATCTAATACGCTAGCATCTACTTGTGCTTTGAATTTTTGTAAAGCTTTATCTAATTTAGTCGTATCTGTCCTACTTACTGTTGGACAATGTGAATTATATTTTTTTAGTAACATGGATAAAAGGTCCATATCTAATACAATTTGATAAAGTCCATCATTTGTAAATGATACAGATAAATTATCGACAATTTTTTTTTGTAGCTGGCCTATTAAACTTGATTGAACATCTTGAATAAAAGTATTTCTAATTTTAAAATTCAGTAATTTTGACTTTAAATTATTAATATAATTTATTGATTTTAAAATGTAAGGAGAAACTTCGATTGTTTGATGTTTCGATAATTTTTTTAATAATCCATTTGAATTTGAATTTATTTGAGATATTCCTGTTGTAACAATTTTTTTTATAATTGTCAATGGTTCTTTCATGTATTCAGCAAACAAATCGAATTCAAATTTATCGAATTTTTTATAGAGTTCTAAATCATTTTTCAAAAGATCGGATTGGAAATTAATATCAAAAGATTTCAAAATAGCAGGGATTATCCTTTGTGTTAAAGTTCTCATATCATAAACGGTGGCTAAATAGAAATAATCAGATTTAGATGGATCAATTTTACATTGTTTACCAACATTTTGCACCATTCCTTTTAATAAGATATCAAATGATTTTAAAATCTGTTCTTTAATAATATTCATTAATTCTGTACTATTGAAAATATAAATTTCATGTAACTTTGAAATGAAAACTTTATAATAGTTTTGTAAAAATGTAATAAGTTTTGTTGCACCTTCAATTGTATCACTTGGAGACATATTATCAACGTCAAAAATTTTGGCTAAATCTGTATTTAAATTTGTTAGACAACCTGTAATTATATTTTTATTTATTGAAATAATTGTTGAAGTAATCATTGTATTTAAATCAACAGAATTTAAAATTAAATTTTTATTTTGAATTTCGGATAATTTTTTGTAAATCATATTATGTAAATTAACTGAAAAGCAAATTGTTGAAATTGAATTTGAATTTGGTGGAATAAAACCAAAAGTTGAAATATCATTTAAATCTTTTTTACCAACAGGTGGAAATTCAGCTTTTGGTCCTAATTCAGAACTTAATTTCAAAGCAATTGTTAAGTCTGAGGTTGTACAAGAAAAGAAATATTCTAATCTATTACAAATTTTATTTATTAAAGAATTAAAATATTTTTTCATTTGAGTCAAATCTTTATCGTTAATTTTATAAGCTTTTAAATTTTGTGATGCTTTCTTTGATAATAAACTTTCAAAATCATTTAAGAAAAATTCAATAATTGATTCAAATTTTAATATTTTTTTACCAATAACTTCATCTGTTACATCATTTGTATAATCTAATAAATAATTCCATAATTGAATTATCAATGGGAAATCTAATTTTTCATAAAGTCTATCTATTTGATCAATATTAAAATTTGGAGATTCAAAAATTGATAATAAACGTCTCATTTTAGTATTTACTAATAATTCGGAATCATTATTTTCATCATCATTATCTTTATTCAATTGATAAGCATTTAAAATTGAATTTCTTGCATTTAATAATTTATTATAATTAATTTTTGCTAAGCCTTTATCTAAATCATCAGATACATAATTATATTGAAGATCTATAAAATCTTTAATTGGATTTTGAGTTGGATTTAATTCAATTAATCTTTTAATTAAAATTATAAAATTTGATTTTTTAGAATTTGAAATTTGTGATTTAAAGTTACTATTAATTGATTCTATGTGAATTTTTTTTAAATCATCATTTAATGATTTTTTATAATTATCAAGAAGTTTATTAACATTTGACCAAATTTTATCAAATAAAGGATTATTATTTTTTGAAGATTTTAAATTTTGAAAATATCTAAAACCTCTTTCATATTCTTTTAAAAATGAATCAAAATCATCTTCAATTATATAAGAATTTAATTTTTTTGGTAAATCTAGAAAAAATCTATTTTGACTTATGAAATCTAATGCATTTGTTAATTCTTGTTCTTTTGAAATTTGAAGTAAAACAGGATTAAGTAATTGATTTGCTGAATTGTTTGAATAAGCTAAATTTTTATTTAAAGTATCAATTTCAGAATCTAAATTACTATTTGAGAATTCATTATAAATTTTATCTAATGAATTTTTACTACTTAAAGTTTTTTCGAAATTATTTGTAATCAATTGTTGTAATAAAGGTTTTTTAGAATTTATATCATTTTGTAAATTTTGAATACCAAGCATTAAATCATTTAATGATTTATCATTATGAATTATACTTAAGAATAATTTTGGATTAAATAATTTTGAATCAATCATAAATTTATTTAATTGAGGATCTCTTGTATCATCTAAAATATCTTTATCGATTAATTCATCTAAAATATTGGTATGAAATCCTAGAGCATCGTTATAATTTGAATAATTTTTCGAATGAGTTGAATTAATTCTTTTATTATTATTTTGTTTATTATTAATTGCTGAAGAAGATAAATTCAAATCATTCATTGTATCACCTAAAAGATGATTTACAACTTCTTTTGGGATTTGAGATAAATCTTCAGTAGATAAATCCAGTTTAAAAGCTGATTGAATTGAATCTTGTTGATAGTCTTTTGGATCCAATGTTTTTAATTGATAAAAATCCATTAACGTTTCCCTATCATGGGCATTATCAGGGTTGATCATTGACATTTTTGAGTATTTGTTATCTAATATCAATTGATATTATTAAAATAGAGGAGATAAATATGTTGAATTGAGTTCTTCTTATAACACAAACTGATTGTATATGAAGTAAATAACACTATATTATTGCAGCTGAGCATCCGAAATCTGCGAGTGCTGAGCATTGTCAAATTTGTAATGGTGAATTTATTTATTAGTTCGCTTTATGACACAGTTTGTGTTGTAAGATGGTACTATAGTATTAAATAAGAACAACAATAATGAACAGCATTAACAGTATTATAAAGCTAATATATTTGTTTTAATAGAATACTATATTAATATATTTATATCATATATATTTACATTCATGAAAGTAGATTGAAATTATGTTTAACTGCAAATTAGCATTTCTTATTTATCCATTTTTACTTTTATCCAATTTTTCTAAGAAATAAAAGCAAATGGTCAAAAAGTTTCAATTTTTTTTTTGTATGGCCTGCATTTCTGCTCAAAAGTCCTACGGAACAGAAATCATCATACACTACTATTTTATATATAAATTTTATAAATATAGAAAAACCGTTGAAAATCTTAAAGTTAATCTGAACTTTTATTTCCATTCATTAATAATTGGTTTTGTATATACTTGTTTTTATCATCAATACGCATACTTTGATGGCTATATCGCTTTAACTGGTATAAGAAGGAAAGGGATGAAAGACGGCAATAGATAAGTTTGTGAATATGGCATTTCAATGTCCATCTGGTTTAACTGTTTTCCAGTAGCGGAAATATGGATTTCCGCTGATAGAAATTGTGGCTTTTGCTTTGCTTTTTTAATGTGAAGGAAATTACATTATTTCAATATTTTATATTATATTGGCATTTTTTTAAATAGAAAATCTAAAAGTTCTGTCGTATGACTGATTAAAATAATTGTCTTACTCACCTTTGGTTAGAATTAAATCGGATATTGATGGTTTATGATAAATTGAACTCACCAATATCTACTTATTGTAAAAGTATCATACTTCAGCAATTAAATACATAAGAAAAAGTATTAAATCCAACAAGGATAATAATTTTCATTAAATTCTAACTGATTGAAATCACTTTACAAGTCTGATTTCTCTTTTTCAATAACTAAAGTTCAAATAATTTAAATCATTCTTGTTTTTTTTTTGACAAGTATAATCAATATTACAAATATGTGTTCCAATCATAATACCACTAATACAACACTTTATACTCTTAATAACAATAACGGTATCACGGCTAATAATGATATTGATGATAGCAAACATATCGACATAGAATCGATGGTTAGTGGAGATGAGTCAAATAGTGTCAACCCTTTCGATAATGGCGAAAATGACGATAGCATTTTATTATTGGAAAAGGATAAAATGAAAGATTTAGATCAAAGGTTAGCAGATTCACATGAAAATATACTTAAGCAAAAACAACTCATAATAGTATTTTGTGCTTTAGCAACAGCTCAATTCTTATCATTCGTCGATCAAACTGGTATAACAGTTTCTTTATCATCAGTTGCAAATGAATTACATGCTCAACAATCAATTGCTTGGGCTGGTACAGCTTCTTTGATTAGTAACACAACATTTTCAATTTTATTTGGTAGATTTAGTGATATATTTTCAAGAAAGTATACAATGATTGCTGCAATGTTAATATTAGCTTTTTTCGATTTAGGTTGTGGTTTAGCTCAAACTCCAACTCAATTTTATATATTTCGTGCATTTTGTGGAATTGGTAGTGGTGGTATGAGTGCATTAACGATGGTAATTGTTTCTGATATTGTTACATTAGAACAAAGAGGTAAATATCAAGGTATACTTGGTTCGTGTGTTGGATTAGGTAGTGCAGTTGGTCCATTTATTGCATCAGCTTTTATAGAACATTCAACTTGGAGGAAATTTTATTTTACTTTATTTCCAATTGTTATAAGTGCCACATTAGTTATATTCTTTTTCGTACCATATACAAAACCAAATAATACAATTAAAGAAAAGATTAAAAATTTAGATTATTTAGGATTTTTATCAAGTTCAATTTTTATTATATTTCTATTAATTCCAATTAGTGGTGGTGGCTCAACATTTTCATGGAAGAGTGGATTTGTAATTTCAATGATTATAATCGGAGGTTGTTTCTTTTTCATATTTTTATTTGTTGAATTTAAAATTGCAAAATTACCAATTGTACCCCTTAGATTATTTTTATCAAGTATTTCTTTATCGTTATTATTATCACAACAATTTTTTTTCGGTATTTGTTACTATTCTGCACTTTATTATTATCCTTATTATTTTGAAATAATTAGAGGTTATTCATATATTCATACATCATGTTTTTTATTATCATTAGTTGTTTCACAATCATTAGCATCAACAACAAGTGGTCAAATAATTTCAAGATCAAAACATTATTGGCATGTAACTTGGTTTGGTTATATAATGTGGATGATATCTGTTGGTTTATTAAATTTATGGAATGTTAATAATAAAAAAGTTATTAATATAATTACAATGATTATAAATGGTTTAGGAGTTGGATGTACATTTCAACCAACTTTAATTGCAGTTCAAGCTCATTCATTTAAAAAAGATAGAGCAACAATTATATCAACTAGAAATGTTTTAAGATCTTTAGGTGGTGCAATTGGATTGGCAATTTCATCAATGATAATTGCAAATATTTTCTCAAATCAATTATCAATTGATGGTAAGGAATATTTTAATAATGAAGAACTTAGAAAAATTAGGAAATTAATTTATTCAAAGATTAATTTAACAAATTATTCAATTGAACAAGCAAATTATTTAAAAAGTGTATATATGAAAGGTATTAAATCTGTTTTTTATGTTTGGATGGCATGTATTGCTTACTGTTTACTTGTCAATACATTTATTAAGGATGATGGGCTTAAGCCAATTGATGAACGTGATGAAGAATAGTTTAATAATAATATATATATAATAATAAACAAATTTTTAAAAATTATGAATATACCTTTATAGATTACTAAATAGATAGATAGATAAATAAATAAATAAATAAATTGATTATTTAATTAATTAAATAACATCATCTAATATATCATCACTTAAACCTTGTTCACCTTGCATATTTGAAGGTGGTTTAATTGATGGTAAAAATTCTAAAATAACATAAACTACACCTATTAATAAAATTACTAATGCAACAATATATCTTATAAATGAACCATGTAAATTTAAAACTGAAATTAAAATATAAATTGAACCTCTACCTAAAAATGAGAAAAATGATGATGCATATGTAAATAATTTTGGTGGGATACGGAATTCTAAATATCCAATTAGTAAACCAATTCCAATAACGAAAAGTCCTTGAAAAAAATAGTCAAATCTTGAAAACAATTCAGTTAAACCGCAGGAAACCTAAAAAGTAAAAAAAAAAGATATATATTCAAATAAAACATATTAGTATTTATGATTATAACTTCAATAAATTCAAATCATTTAGCTTTAATACTTACTGATAAAAATGCAACTAAAAAGTTGATACCTTTGAACACGATACCATAACGTGGTTCAGTTGAATCTTCTAAATTAATTGACTCCATTGAGTATATCTTTTCAGTTCTATTTAATTAGAAAAAGTATATTAGAAGACAGTTTATTAAACAATATTCATACATGCTGTGGAATCAAATTGTTACTCTCATTCATGATGCTCATTTGTTACATGATACGTAATACAATATTACAACGCGCACATATATATATAAAACATTAAAGCGTCTATCTAATGCAACTTCCAGCGTTTTGATAAATGGAGTTATATTGCTGTTAGTTATAAAATATACAAAAGAAAAAGAGCAAAATATTGACTATAATAATGCAAAATGAAAGAAGAAAGGAGATGTAGTTGATTAGGTGATGATGTTTGAGCTGACTTTCCACATAAATGTAAAATGAATAAAAGCATTACTTAGTTATTGTATTTAATCAATATAATAATAATTTAGTGATAAAAAAAGGCAGAATCAATTAAGTAAAATAAAAAAAAGTTTGAAAAGATAATGATAAACAGTAGAAACAGAGGGGAAAAGACAGGTAGAAAATAAAATATACTTGATAAAAAAGTTTGAAAAGAATAAAATAGTAAAATAGAAAATAATCAGAAAGGAAAAAAAAAATAAATAAATAAATAAATACTGTGATGATAATTTTATAGTATAATATAACAAATGAAATTGATATATATATATAATCGATATAAATGAAGTTTTCTTCTCTCGGTATTAACTAATTAATTGATTAAATATTTGTTTTATTTGATTTTCCATTCAAATTTCCTTTTATAAATATTATTTTGAAAAAAAAAAATTAAAAACAAACAATTACTTATTAACTTAATATAATATATTATTTTTCTTTAATTTTTCCTTAATTTTCTTCTTGTTTTGGAGCTGGTGCAGCATTAGAATCTTCTTGACCAGCTTCAGACATATCTGAAGTCCATAAAGTTAAGTTATCTCTAAGTAATTGCATAATTAAAGTTGAATCTTTGTAAGATTCTTCAGATAAAGTATCTAATTCAGCAATTGCATCATCAAAAGCTTGTTTTGCTAAATGACAAGCTTTATCAGGTGAATTTAAGATTTCATAATAAAAGACAGAGAAATTTAATGCTAAACCTAATCTAATTGGATGAGTTGGTGGTAATTCAGTAACAGCGACTTCAGAAGCTGCTTTATAAGCTTCTAATGAAGCATCAGCAGCAGCTTTTCTTTTATCACCAACAGCGAATTCAGCCAGATATCTATGATAATCACCTTTCATCTTATAATAGAAAACTTTTGATTCACCAGATTGAGCAGTTGGAATTAAATGTTCATTTAAAACATTTAAGATATCATCACAAATATTTGTTAATTCTAATTCAATTTTACTTCTGTAATCTCTTATAAGTTTAACTTGTGCTTCATTACCTTTTTGTTCTTCCTTTTGTTCAATTGATGAAACAATTCTCCATGATGCTCTTCTAGCACCAATTACATTTTTATAAGCAACTGATAAAAGATTTCTTTCTTCAATTGATAATTCTTGACCTGAAGAAGCAACGGCTTTCATATTCTCAACCATTTCTTCATATCTTTCAGCTTGTTCAGCTAATTTAGCCAAATAAACAGAATCTTCACGTGATAATGACATTTTATATGTTTTTTAAAGTAGATTTTTCTATTATTAAATAAAGAAAGAGATAAAATGTTAGTAAATCTAATAAAGAGATTAAATATAATAATAATTTAATTTACAAGTCAGATATACTTCCTCAATTTAAATTTAATACTATTTTTATTATAATAAAATGAACTGCGCGAGTTCACGTTCAATAAATCTAATTTATAGGAAAAATTAGAAAAAATCAAAAAATCAAAAAATCATAATAATAATAGTATTTAAATTTAAAATGCTCAGCATATGATGATGATGATGACATGAAATCAAAAAATTTCTTAAATTATATTAATTAATTAAACCAATAAATCATTTAATTAAGACAATTCATTTATTTGAAAATAATAATATTCATATTATTTAAATTAATAAGATCATTAAATAATGTTAAAAGTTATTAGATTAATTATATTGATCAGCTGATTAAATTAAATCATGGAATATAATTCAATGTAATTTGTAATGATTTTATATGAATGATTTTTTAGAATTAAATAACTATGATAATATTATATGTTATCATATGTGCAAGATAATTATTGTAATGATTTATAAATAAATAATTTTATTGAAAGTCAATCTATAAATTTGATTGATTAATTAATTATTTAATTAGTTAATCAATTATGACTCAATCAATTGTATAAGTATAATTAATATAATAATGATATAATGAACAGATATTTAATATGAATAAATATTAGAATTGAATCAATAATCGAAGATTTTTGTTTTGTACATAAATTTGCCCCCTTTGATTAAAGAGCCTTCCATAAATTTAATAATGAATGTCTAATATAATCAATGATATTAATTAATTATTAATTATAATACTTACTTTATGTGTTTTGTTGAGTGTATAATATATACTGAGTAAAAGAAATAAATCAAAAGAATGAAACTCTAAATAAGAGAATAAACAAACAAACAAGTAAGGAAATACTTACAAATTTACAAGCAAAATAAACTTAACATACTAACTAACAAACTAACAAACACACTAACTAACTAACAAATTAACACATCAACAACAAGATCAAACAAAAAAATCCCAAAATAAAAACAAAGGCAGCAGCAAAAAAATATTAAAAAACTTGTAAAAGGCGCACCATATTTATTATTTCAGTGTATTTATTCATTTATTTATTATATTAATTATGATTTAATTAAAGTTTAAGCGTAATGTTTATAACATTTTATTGTTCTAAATGGATATTTATCCATTACATTTTAATGGACTAATTAATACAATCATCAGTTAAATTAATATATATATTTAAATACAAATAATCAAATAGTAAGGGCACAGAATGACTTGAATGCTCAGCTAGACTGATCTTGTCAAATAACACCCACTACTATATAAAAGATTTTATTTTTAACTGCGCATAGTTGAAATTATGTAATATCAAATATCAAATATTAGGGATGGTTAGAAAAGAAGAGAGTGGGAGAGCATTCAATGTATTTAAAGTGCTTAGTACTTAGAGTGTTTAAGGTGTCTAAAATGTAAAATGTAAAATGTAAAATGTAAGTGAGATTTGAATTTAAAAATCTAAACAATAAACAATTTAAAAATTAAAAATATTAAAATAATTAAAAGTTAATGATCTGCACTGCCAATGATTTGAACGGGTAACCGGGAAAGGACCTATTTTTCCCACACCCGTACACTAACAATTTATCATTCAAGTGATTCTAGTACCTGGCGATAAACTTAAATTATAATATTGTTATATTTATTTATATATTAGGCTATATAATGTATGTGTGTATGTAAATATACATATCTGATTTCCTAATTAGGAAAGTAAATTGGTATTGTTGATGTCACATAAAATATTTAATTATTCTTCCATTACATTAACAGCATCTGAAATATCAACATTTGAAACATTTGAAATATTTAAAACATCTAATTGATTAATTTTAATACCAAATCTTTCATCTTGTGTTAATAATGATAATTCATTAACAATTTCTTTAATTAAACCTTGTAATTCAAAATTTGAATGAACCCAACTTGATTTAAAAATTTTATTATTACCAGTTAATCTAATACAACCAACTTCATTACTTAATGCAACTGTTGAAACAAATCTTGATACATTAACTTTTTTACTATATTTAAATAATGTTTTTAATTTTAATGATGTAATACCTAATTTTGGTAATGGTAATTCCATACCAGGTAATGATGGATTACTTGCATCATATCCATTAATACCAGTTGATGTTGGTACTTTTAAAATTTCTTTTAATGGAATAAATTTACATGATAAAATTGCCTTTGGTACAAATAATTGTTTATTAATACATTCATTTAATCCAAATTTAAAAGTTTTTGAATCTTTTTCAATTTCATTTAATTGTTCAATTAAATTCTTATTTGAATTTAATGGAAAATTTTCTGATAAATATGAAAGTTTAAATGGATAAACAGATTGCTTTTTATCAACTAATGATAATAATCTTCTACTATTTCTTAATTTTAATTGTTCATTAATTGAAACATCTCTAATAAATATTGAATGTTTTGCATAAAAATCATCTCTTGTTTTACCATCTAATGATTCTAATGTAATTAATCCAGGTTCTTCTTTATTAATAGGTGCCATTTTAATATCAATCATATAAACTTCACCTGGTAAAATAACAAAATCATCAGTTGGAATTGATTTATCTAAATTTTCATTTTTACTACGCCCTTTATTTTGATCAATTATTGTTAATTCATTATTATTATTATTACTTTTATTATTACTATCTTCATTAAAATTACATTTTTTTAATAAATCCTTTTCTTGATCAATTTCAGACCAAACAACACCTTTAAAATCTCTTTCTGCAACAACACCTTCAGCTTGACCTGATAAAAATCTCCTTATTCTTCTAACTTTTGATGTTGGTACAACAATACAATTAAATGATTGTGCAATTGAATCAACAATATTCCTTATAATTGAACCAGTAATTTGTTTATTTGAATTATTATTATCGTTTAGTAAAGAATTTGGAATTTTTTCTGGATTTAATGCACATGCTAATAATGTTACAATTGTTTCATTTGCTAAATATGATGCAATAATTGCATCAGCTGATTCACCTAATAATGGACCTGGTGGTGCATTTAAACCTGGTGGATAAATTACAATTGTATGAGCTAAATTTGATGTATAACCATCAATATGACAACCTAAATTAATTGTAACTATATCACCAACTTGAAATATAACATTACTTTTATTATTTTCAAGTCCTTCAGTAATTTCTGGTGAATAACCAACAACTAAATCATTAATATCTAATGTAACTGGTTGTGCAATACCTTTTTCAATTATTTTCTTATAATTATTATTAATTAATGTTTGCATAAAACTATCACCAAGTAAACAAATTTCAGCTGCATTATATGGTTCATGTTTACCTAAATGATATGAATCATTAATCAATGAAATAATATATTGTAAACATGTTTGTGTAATTTCACCTGCATATTTATATTTATCTAAAACATCTGCTGAAAGAATATTCTTTTTCTTTAAAAGAAGATCAGTATCCTTAGGAGAAATTTGTAAAGCCATTATGATTGATTTGTGATCAATTATCAATGGTTCTTATTATAATATTTATATTTTATTTATTAATATATTTGAAAAGGAAAACTATATACAGATGATTAGATGAATGTTAAATGTTAAAAAAAAAAATTTAAAAAAAAATTTCTAGATATATTATTATGATGGTTCCAAAAAAAAATTTTTTTCAGTGAAAAAAAAAAAAAATAAAAATAAAAAAACGTTTTCGGCTCAACTTCCTAAACCGGAAGAGCACATATTTTTCTAACGCACCTGTGCACCAACAAATGATGGATCTTTAACTTTACAAGAATTATTATTATCTTCATTTATAACAAGTTTTTTATCACATAATAACCAATTTTGTCTCCATACAACATTTAATTTGTCGTTTATCTTTAAATCATCTGAAATTTCTTGAAATGCCTTACTTTTAATACGTTTCTTTTCCTTGAGTTCATCTCCTTTTTCTTCAGATTTATTATCAATATTAACGAATTCAAGTACATTACCAATATCAGATGCTTCAGGTGGTGAAACTGGCTCGACTTTTGGTTTAATTTCTGGTCCTGAACCTTCAGGAACACCACTATCAGCACATAATAACATTGCCTCAGATTTAACACCTCTCATTTTACTAGGTTTTAGATTATTAACAATAATAACTCTTCTACCATGTAATTCATCAATTGGAACTAATCCTACAAGTCCAGAACAAACTTGTACAATATTGTTTTCTTCAGTGCCAATTTGAATTTGTGAAACATATAAAGAATCTGCGTTTTCATGTCTTTTAATTTCTTTAATCAATCCAACCCTTAAATCTAGTATATTTGGATTAATATTTTTAATTGGTTTAATTATTTCCTTACTATTTAATGTACTTTGAAATCTTAATCCATTGTTTATGATCTTTGAATAATTAAAAGGGATTGTTCTAATTTTTAATAATTTAGAAATCATTGTTTGTTTTCGTTTCTCTTAGTAACTATATTCAAATATATATATATAAAAATATTAATTGATCCTTCAAATATCAACTAACTCGAAGAAATTAGAGAAACCTATTTCATTGTCCGTTATTGATAGAATTTAATTTATCTTCCATTTTTCAGTACGCGCAGTTAAAAAAAAACTAGATTTATTCACTATATAAACTATATAAACTTAAAATTCTATTCAATTAATCAACTTCTAACTCAAATCCATTAACAATATGTTGTTGAACTTGAACATTTTCTCTTAAATTTTGTAAAAATTTCAAATTACCTTTCAAAACATTAACTTTATTAACTAATTTCATCTTTAAATTACTTTCTTTCTCAATTAATCCATTAATTCCAACAGATACATCTTTAGCTGGATAATGTAAAACTTTACGTACCTCTTTACTAATACGTAAACTATTCAGATGAATATAATCATCACTAACTAAATTAGAATTGATCTTCTTAATTATATTTTTATGTACAGTTTTTGGAGATTCTTTAATAAAATAATAAATTGGATAACCAATTAAAAATCCAATTGAAGTAAATGTAATTATTTTCGGAAGTTTAATAATTGAACTTACACCAGTAAATATGGATATAATTCTTGGACCATATAAAATAACTATACTTGAAAGACCAGTCTTAAAAATATTAGATGATAATATTGAACTGATTGTTAAATCATCATTATTAATCTTAGAAATTTTAGATATATTAGTAAAATCGAATATTGATTGAATATTTCTGAAAAATCCAATTATTGAATCAAAATCAATTAAATCAACTAATTCAAAATTGATATTGATTTGATTCTTTAACTGATGATCCCTTTTATGTGAATACATAGATTCAGGTTTAAACTTATGTTCAGGGAGTGCATCATCGCCTAGTATTTTCTTGCCCATAGATCGTATATTTTGAATTGCATGTAATGTTTGTAATCTAGCATAATCTTCCGAGTCTTCAATACATGACAAAATATCATGAACAACTTTTAATTTAGTAGTTTGAATAAATTGATCAATATTAAATAATGTTACAGATTTATCAATTTCTTTAACATCAGCAAAACTTTGAATTGTTTTATTAATGTTTAATCTTGTGCTTTCATATACATTATCGGAACATTCATCAATTAATGACATTATCTTTTCATTTGCTTTTGTTGAAACTTTAACCAGTTCATCATATTTTGGTTTTACTTCATTTAATTCATTATTTAATTTTTCTTTACTATTATTATAACTATCAATGTTCATATTAATTAATAGTAATGTTTCATTGAATATTTTTGATAAATAATTCTTTGCTGGTAATAATTTTGATACAGATCTTTTATCAAGAACAAAATTTCTTAATGATGCTTCTAATCTATCAAAATTACGATTCATTGGATTATCATTTGGTGGATTTGGATCTCCATCTGGTCCATTACCATCTGGTCCATTACCATCTGGATTTCCATTACTACCCCTCGGTTGTATACTATCCAATACTTCACTTGATGAAACAAAATGTACAAAATCATCTGAATCTTTATGAGTTTCAGGTGATAAATCACCAACTTGTTGCATAATTTTTTCAACACATTTATCTTTTCTCTTGATGGAATCAAATTTATTAACAACAATAAAACTAAATTTTTTATCATTATTCACATTTGAAATAAATTCTCTACCTGATAAAGTAAAATGATTTTCTGCATTAACTACAAAAACTACTAAATCAATTTCTTCTTGTCTTGAAAATAATTGCATCGTTTGATATGAATCAAGGTTTAAACCAGGTGCATCAATTAATCTGATATCAACAACACCGTTTTTTAATAAACTTTCATCAACACTTCTATTATCGTTAATATAAACTTTTAATAAAGAATATTTATCATTTTCATAAACTAAATCCTCTAAATCTTTCAGCAGAAATTTATTATAAGTATTTTGATCTTTAATATTATATTCTGATCCGATAGGTATTGCATGAACTTCTTCAATTGAATTATTTTCTTGATAATTGATAATCTCACAAAATACATTAGTACAAGGTTGTTGATCAACTGGCATAACATTTCTTCTTAAAAGGGCATTACAAAAACTTGATTTACCAGAATTTAAATCACCTGTAATTAGAACTTTGGAAGTTATATCATCAATTCTAGCTTTTAAATTCTTTAAATGATGAATAATTTGAGAAAATTTTTCATCTAGTAACATTGAAATTGTTGAATCATCAAGATTACTCATTAATGATTCTGATGATTTAATACCTAATTTTAAATCTAATTTTAAAATATCAAACTTTATATTTTTGGAATCATTGCTATTACTATTGTTATTATTAGGATCATCATTATCTTGAATTAATAAAGCCCTCTTAGAAGAGATTGAATTAAGTTTAGAATCATAACCATTTGAAATCATTTGATCAAGTGGATAATGAATTGGTGAATTCATGTTATTATCTTTAAATTCAGAGAACATCGCAATTGCAGAATTGATAGCTCTATCTAATAATATTTTGTTTTGATTATATTTCAATTGCTTAACATGTGCAACAGATGGATCTTCATAATTTGAACGTGGAGGCAATGTTAAATGATTATCACCAGTCTCTCCTTCATTAAGAGTTGAACCTTCTAACGTACCTGTTTGAACCAGATAATTTGCAACAGCTGGTAAATTCATATTTTTCATACCTTCGTTATTTGATCCATTAATCACTGTTTTGTCATCTAAATTGTCAGCATCATCATCGTAAGCATAATTTTCGGAGTAAGATTTATCCATATCTTGACTTGACTCTTGTTTATCAGAACCTTCTCTTGTCATGGTCGTTATTAAATTAAGACACTATACAAATATATGATATCCAATTTGTTATAGACCTTATATGAACAGTTCTATGTACAAAAGAAAAGTTTCTAAGAGAAAGGGCATAGAATTTTTTGGGGAAAGACCAAAAGACATCAAAATGGCAAATGGAGTGATTTTAAACCCAACCCATATAATTGCATAATAACGTTTACATTGTGGAAAAAAAAATATTTTTTCTTCCTTTTAGGTTTTAGGTCAGAATTTTTTTTTAATCTTGAAAGAGAAAATGAATTTGGTTTTACAAATTTTCAACATGAATTCTTACCAGTTTTTGTTTTAGATTCTGTTATACATATATAAATATAAATATAAATACCAAGAAGGCAGAAACAGTATGTCGTTTAGAAGAAGAGGTGAAGTTGTTGGTGGTAGGGTTCCTGGTACTGCTCCGGGAAATAATCCAATGCTTAACCGTACTACCGGAAACCCAATGAGAAATCCTATAACAAATCCTATGACTAGAACAGGAGTAATACCACCCAGAGGAGCACCAATATCTATTAAAGCAGAACCTAAGAAGCTAGTAAAAGAGGATTCTTTTAAACATCCAGGTTTAAAACCATCTATTGCATTATCTAACATAAATTGTGTTTCTACGGGTACGAAAGATATAGATACAATATTAATCCATGGTGGATTACCAGTTAATTGTTCACTGTTAATTGAAGAAGATGGAAGTACAGATTTTAGTGGCGTACTTTTAAAAAGATATGTAAGTCAAGCTATAGTTCAAAATAGAAAGACTAATAAAATTGTCAACCATTGTATTGTTGTGGGAATGGAAAATACTTTTGGTAATGAATTACCAGATATTTATGCAGGTAATAGTAAAGAACGTAAGAAGAAACTTGTTCAAGAACAAGAAGGTAAATTAAGTGTGAGTAATATTAATGCCGGTAATGAATTAAAAATTGCCTGGCGATATAAAAAAGATCCATTATCAAAGAGTGATGATGGTAGTGTATCATCATCATCAATTAATGATGAATCAAAATATCCGGAATATAATCATCAATTTGATATAACAACTAAAATTACACCAAGTCCAGGTCCAACAGAAATCAGTTATGTTAGAATAGATAATGGATATGACATTGCTTTAACTGAAATTAAAAAAATTATTGAAAGAGAACTTAAAGATCCTAATAAAATGATTCGATTAGCAATTCCATATATTTTAAATCCAATGGTTTATGGTTGTGATGAACTTGTTGAATTTAACTCAGTAATACGCTTTGTTTATGGTTTACGTAAAATTGTTAACATGAATATTGGTAAGATAACAATGATGGCAAGTATAAGTAGTGAATTATTTGAAGAAACTAGCATATTATCAACGATAGAAAGTTCATTATTTGATGGTGTAATTCGACTTGTACCTTTCCCACATGAATTAAATGTATTAATGGAAAAAGTTTATAAAACTCAACGTGAAAAGATCAAACAAGGATATGTTGATGTTTATCGTATTCCAATTTTAAGTAGTATGGGATTAATGGAAACTAGATTAAAGGAATACAGTTTTAAAAATAGTAAAAGTAAATTTCATATTGAACAATGGAGTATTCCTGTTGAAGAAGAAGATGTTGATGATAACAAGAAGGTTGACTTTTGAAGAATATAGAACAAAATTTAAGTTTAAATTTAAATATATTTTAATTTCTAAATAGTTATACTTTTATATATTTATACTTTAATATATGTATAAATAGATACATGATTAATTTAAATACAGATAAGATATTTAAAGGAAAAAGATTTTCCAAAGATAATCAAATAAAATACCTAACCAGAAAACATGACCTGTATTTATATTTTCTCTAAACCAATACCAACAATTTGCAGGATCATTTAAATTAACTTTTTTAGTCATTGAAAATAATCTATAACCACCGATTGCTGCACCTAAATAGAAGAATGGGCCCATTCCAGCTAGGAATCCACTAGATAAATAACAGGCCATTTGAGCAGTTGAAAGTATATTAAAATTTCTTTTACTTTTAGTACCCCAAGCTAAAGCTGTTGACTTAATACCAACTTTAACATCAAATTTTTTATCTTGATGTGCATAAATTGTATCATAATGCATACACCAGAAAAAACCACTTGAATAAAGTAAAAGCATAACAGGCCAATTCCAAACACCCATTGCAGGGAATCCTAATAATGCACCCCAATTAAAACAAGCACTTAAAACAACTTGAGGATAATAAGTAACTCTTTTAAAGAATGGATATGTAGAAACTAATAAAAGAGATGAAGCACCAAGTAAAAAGCAATCAAGTGGTAATTGTAAAAGAACACCTAAACCTACTAACATTTGAGCTGATAAAAAAATCCATGCTTGCTTTACAGAAACTCTACCCGATGTAATTGGTCTTTCAATTGTTCTAGCAACTTTATTATCTAAATGTCTATCCCACATATCATTAATTGTACAACCTGCACCTCTCATAACAAATGCACCAACTGTGAAAACTGAAAGCATCCACAAGGTGTGTAAAAGTGGAGCTGCTGACATATAAGCAGCCATAGTTATTGACCACATACAAGGAGATAAAAGTAGTAAAGTACCAATTGGTTTTTCAATTCTCATTAATTCCATATAAGGAATCCATTTTTCAGGAAATTGTTTCAAAATACCCAAACCTTTTAAACGATTCAATCTAGCTTCTTCTAGTTCTTCAGGAGTAAAAACACTCTTTGCATCTGCAGTTGAAGGAGTTGTTATTGATAATGATTTATTTTTAGTTGTAAATGATTTAAATTGTTGATATTGTAGTCTATAATTATTAGAAATAGGTTTTGCTAAATTTACAGCTAAAATACTATTTCTAAATTGAGAAAAAGGACGTAGTCCTTGGAGTGAATGTTTCAAAGGATTACCAATTCTCCACATCATTGTGATTGGTTTAGACAACAGCTTAATGGATCAGGTTATAGAAGAAGTCAGGGGAAAGACGTATGTACACATAGGTATATACCTCTATACATACATACATACATATATATATTTATATAATCTAAAAAATGAAATAACAAACTACGATCAACGAGAGGCTAAAAAATTTGAACCCCGTTGTGAAGTGTGAAATTTGTATAACCTGAGAAAAATTAAACGGTATTTCCACATGTCCGATAGAGGTTAATATATATAATCATTTACGTTAGGTGACATACTCGAATGATCTGATGATACACTTCACTAATATGTGGAAACATCTTTTAATACTAATTAAGTATTCGTCGATTTTAAATAAGTTTCTTTCAATGGGAAAAATTGGTTAAATTGTTTGTATAAATTGTAAAATAAATAAATTCAGGGTCTATAATTAAAGTTTGTTTCTCTTGGCAATATCATCATCATAGGATTAACTATGTTTAAATTATATATACTATAATTTATTTATTATTTGTTGGATTACACAATTAATTATATTATTATATTTTTCAAATCAATTCCTGGTATCTCTTTTGGGGTTGGGAATATACAAGTTTTCTTAACAACATGGAAACTTTCTAATTCTTCAATGTCAGTATTTGATTTAATTCCATATAAATCTTCAGCTACATCAATATATTCACCATTTGATTCTTTATCAAAAATTTTAAAACTACCATCTTCAAGCATGGAGCCGACATCTATCAACTTCGTCCATTGTAAATCTTTATAATCTCTATTTTCATCCTTTTCTTTTATAAAATTCCTAATCTCTCCTCCAAATTTTGCTTTATAAATCATTTTATCACAGTCAGGAATAAAAAATCCCATATAATAATGATCTTTTTTCAATAATTTTGCCATTATAATTTCACGTAATGCACTAACAGTTCCCAAGCTTAAATGTGCATAATCTGGATCCCAAATAAAATAAACTGATGAAATAGTAGTTGGTAAAATATCTAAAACTGCAATAGCAACTAATTTTTTATCAATTATATAACATTCATGAACTGGACCTTGTAAATTCAATAATTCTTCGCCGATTTCACCACTTCTCCATTGTCTATTTATTTCAATCCAATCAATATTATCTTTAGCTGTACCCTCAGGAAATGGGTCATAACATAAAAAGCTATAAAAGGAATATTCATTTATTTCAGATTCAGATTCTTCATGCACTGACATTTGATATTTTTTAAATAATTCGAATTTATCCATTGAAAATGTGTTAGGTAAAAGAACACTTGTAAATTTACCCTTTTTATCTTTTTTTAAATAAGTTTCATACAATGAACTAATTGATGTATTATCAGTTTCCATTGCTTTGTAAAATCTTCTAATTGATTTCTTATTGGATTTATTGTAATACCCATCTTCAACAAACATTTCATAATTCGTCCTTATAGTATATTGCCTACAACAAGATCTTAATAAATCTGGTTTATACATAAATGAGCCACTTCTACGCCATCCATCTTTCATTAATTGTTCATATTTTTCTAATGATAAATCTTCACCTTGGAATGTAATTGAACTACTATTGCAATATCCTTTACCTTTCATTACTTTTGCCACGGATTCTAAAGACCATGATTTTTCAACTGGCTTTTTATGATGACAATAACCACATCTAGTACTTTTGGTATATGCTAACTCTTCCTCTTCTCTTTCTTCTGTCTCTGACATTTCAATATATATATATGTATATATTCTTTTACTTGAAATAATGAGAATAAGTAAATTCAAAAATTATGTCAAAATCAATAACTGTTGTAGTGTTCTAAATAAACCTTCAGAAAAATACGCTCAGCTCATATTTGTTATTCAGTTTTGACTTTTATGTGCAATATCATTTGACATGAAACCAACTTTATCAACTATTGATAAATATCAATATATACTAAATCTTTAATTAATAATAGAAGCAATGACCGCAATGCCACATAGACATAGTATATCTAAAAGATCATCAGCTCAACAAGTTCAAACTGTTTCAACTTCATCTGTTAGAGGAAAGAGGATATCTTCTAAATCTGGACCAAATGAAATTAAAACAACAATGTCAAGATTAGAATATCTTAATAGTAAATTTAATAATGAGCCATCATTTGATATTGAAATTTCTGGTGATGAAGAAGAAGAAGATAATGTTAATATTAATGAAGGTGATAATAATTTAAAAAATAAAGAGAACAAAATTGATGTTAATTTTGATCCACAATTAATGGATATTGATATATTAACTAAAAGAATGAATATAAATGAAATGAATTCAAGTTTAGATTTATCAATTTCATTACTTAAACCACTATATCAATATATTCAAGATTTTGAAGCAAATTTGAATACATTATCAAATGAAATGGAAGTTTTACAAACTAGATTAGCAGATCTTAATGAAGAAATTAAAAGAAATACCAAACTTGATAATCAACTTACTCCTATATTAACTGATTTATTAATACCACCAAAATGTATTGAAGTTTTATTAAATGGTAAAATAAATGAAAATTGGGTTGATGAATTAACAATATTACAAGAAAAAAGAGAGATTTTATTAAATTATAAAACGAAAGAAATTGTTAATATTGATAATATAAATGAATTAATTTCATTAATTGATAAATTAGAAATTAAATGCACAGAAAGAATTAAAAGATTTATGATTGAAACAATTAAAAAATTAAGAGGTACGAATACATCATCAGTTAAAATTCAAACAACATTACTTAAAATAAAAGAAATTTTTGTATTTTTAAAACAAGAGAATAGTAAATTAGCAAAAGAATTTGAGATTGCTTATATTTATACAATGCGTTGGTATTATTATTTTAATTTTGTTAAATATATTAGTTCATTAGAAGGTTTAAAAATTTTAGAAAGTGAATATGATATTGAAACTAGAAATAAGAATAATAATTTAAGTAATAGTGTATCATCAAATTCATCATCATCAAATTCATCATATAATTCACAACGTAGTTTATTACTTGATAATACAGATTCAATTAATGGATATTTAATTAATTTACCTAAAAGATTAGAAAAAATGAATGATGATGATAATAATCAATATTCAATTTTAGGTCAAATTGCAGAATCTAATGATGTAAATGGAATGAAATTTTATATGGAGCAAATATTTTTATTCTTAAATCAAACAATTATGGATAATGTTACAATTGAATTTAATTTTATAATTGAATTTTTTAAATTAACAAATAATGAAGATATGAATAATATGATTAAACAAATATTTTCACCAATTTTAAGAATGGGTAATAATTTTACGACATATTTATTAAATAATTGTAAAAGTGATTATTTTGGTATTTTATTAACAATTAGAAGAATTCAAAGAATGGAATATGAAATTCAAAATAGATGTTTACCTGAATTATTTGAAAATTATTTAAATACTCAATTATTAACATTATGGCCAATTTTTCAAAAAAATATTGATATATTATGTAATGGTATTTCACAAACTTTAAATTCTACATCTGCTATAAAATATGTTGTTAATAATAAAAATAATATATTAATACCACTTAAAATAACACAATCATTTAGTATGGTTTTAAGTAATTTATTAAAATTAACACAAAATTTAGTCTTTGAACTTGAAACTAGTGAACCATTAAATAATTCAATTGAAAGATTAAGTAATACATTTGAAAAAGGTATTGTTCAATTAGGAACAAGTTTAGATGAAAGTAAAGGTAAAAGAAAATTATTTTTATATGTTAATTTTCAACTTGTCTTTAATGTATTAGATAGTGAAATGGATTCATTTAAAAAGGCAACATTAATGAAAAAGGTTAAAAGTAAAAATTCTTCTACTACAACAATTTTACCAAGTATATTAAATAAATCAATACCTGAGGATGAAGCAATTATTGGTCAACCCACTACAATTGGTGAAGGACTGTGTAAACATTATGAACAACTAGTTCAAGCTTATACATAACCAACAAATCTAAATAAATAGTAATAAACGTGTATAAAAGTAACAATTAATAATTAGAATTAATTTTAAATTAATTCATGATGATCTAGAAAATTCCTCGAGGAAGAAAACGGAGTGAACAAATAACAAGTAACGTAAAAGAAGGGGCAAAAAACGGGGATGTTAAAAAGTTAAACAGTTCGGGGTATGGCAAGTCCTGACATAACATGTTACATTTATATTTTATATATAATTGTTAGTCTTTCCCGGTGTTTTGTCTCCTTTTCTTCTTCTTCTTCTTCTTCTTCTTCTTCTTCTTGTTCTTCTTTAATTATTTCACCAGTTTTTATTTTATAAATACAGTCGATTGACAATTAACAAATAAAATTTAAATAGAAGTAGCAAAAAAAATGGGTATTTACGATTCAGATAAAGATAAAGTTGAAGGACAAGGTGATGTTAAGATTAATTCAGCCACAACAATTTCACCACTTGATAGTATTGATTCTATTGATAATCATATTAATAATGGATTACAAAAAACACTTTCATTAACAAATGATTTAACATTATCTGCATTAAATAAATTACGTGGAATTGGTAGTGGATGGAATTCATTATTAGATTCATGGGATCAAATTAATGATGTTCAAATTCCTTTATTAGGTCCAGGTATTTTATCACCAAGGGTACTTCATGAACCAAATCAAATCATTAGTAGAGGTATTCCACCAGCTGAAATTTATGAAGAATGTACTAAAGCTGATGGTTTATCAGTTTGGGATCAACAAGGTTTATGGCATTGTTTATTCCCACGTTCAAAAATTCCTTATGATTATGGAACTGGTGAAACAAGAGCATTTGGTGTTGGACCTGAAGAAGCAAAACAATTATTATCAAGAGAAGATATTGAAAATGATACAGATCATAAAAATGGTTTATTTTTTAAAAATTTAGAAGATATGTTAGGTTGGCAAGCCAATATGAAAAGATTAATTGCAGAAAAGAGACGTAAGCAATGGTCTGATTGGGAAAGTAAAGAGAAAGAGAAATGGAATTTTTGGAAGGGTAAAGATAATGGTAATAATAATAACATTGATGATAGTGATGATGGTAAAACAATTGTTGGTAGAGAAACTGAAACTAGCATGGTTTCATTAGATAATGGAGATTTACAACGTACAACAACTCAACGTCGTATTTATTCAGATGGTACAAGCAGAACATGGGAAAAGACTGAAATTGTCGATGCAAACGGTAATATTAAGAAAGACTAATTAGTTTATGATATTTATTTAATTTTAAGATTTATATACGATTTTTTATGAAACGAAAAGAGACGAAAAAAAAAGATGTCTATATTTTTGATATTAATTGATTTAGTAAAGATATGAATATATATGATATAGTATATTTGATATAGTATATTTGATATAGTATATTTGATATATATATTGTTTTTAGTAAAGATATTTGGTAGGTTATCACGTTATTCATTTAGTTACCCGAATGCTTCAACTAATGAATATGTTACAACTAATATTTCATCCTTAGATGAACTTATACTAGTCAACCCTCCAATTGTTTCTAATGAATCATCCATTGGGGGAATGAATGCATTTCCAACGTAACACCAAAGTTGTGTTTTATTATCAAGTTTTAGCTCTTGTCTTAAATATTGAGGAATGACGGCAAATAATGTATCATTAGTGAATTCAACTAACGAAGGTGAGACTTGAGAAACAGCTCCTATAGCCTTAAACCGTATATGCATGCCTATAAACTGAACCTTTTCTCTTAGTGTCGTTCCAATTCACAAAATGAAGATTATAATATGTAGAATGTAGATTTTATAAAGAGAAAATAAGGCAGAGCAAAGTTTTTGTTACTAGTCGATTACTTATTTTTTTATTGTTAGCAGTTAATTTTTTCTTCTCTCGTTGAGTCGAAAATGACAAAAAATTAACATTTGCAATTTTTGACTTTAACCTTTTTTTATTTACCACATGATTTTTATACGTAATAGTAATACAAAGATTTACTAAACAACAACCATGTCTCAAGTAACAGATACTGCTAAACAAGATGCTTCGGAACTTCTTTCCAAGTTATCACTTGCATCCAAACAAGCTAAAGAAGAAAAGCAAAATACAGAAAAAGTAGAAGAACCAAAAAAGGATGAATCAAAGGATGAACCAAAGGATGAATCAAAGGATGAATCAAAGGAAGAATCAAAGGAAGAATCCAAGGAATCAAAGGAAGATTCTAATCTTATAAAATCAACATATGAAGTTAAAGTTAAACTTGCAGATTTACAAGCGGATCCAAATTCACCACTTTTTAGTGCAAAATCATTTGAAGAATTAGGTCTTAAACCTGAATTACTTAAAGGTTTATATGCGATGAAATTTTCAAAACCATCTAAAATTCAAGAAAAGGCATTACCACTTTTATTATCAAATCCACCAAAAAATATGATTGGTCAAAGTCAAAGTGGTACAGGTAAAACAGCTGCATTTGCACTTACAATGTTATCTAGAGTTGATGAATCAAATCCTTCAGTTCAAGCAATTTGTTTATCACCTGCAAGAGAATTAGCTAGACAAACATTAGATGTTATTGAAGAAATGGGTAAATTTACAAATATTAGAATTCAATTATTAGTTCCAGGTGCATTAGAAAGGGATACTCCAATAAATGGACAAATTATTGTTGCAACACCTGGATTTTTATTAGATATGATTAGAAGGAAAAGATTATCAACAAGTAATGTTAAAGTATTTGTTTTAGATGAAGCAGATAATATGCTTGATCAACAAGGTTTAGGTGATCAATGTAGTAGAATTAAAAAATTATTACCACAAGGTGGTAATAAAACTCAATTAGTTTTATTTAGTGCAACATTCCCTGATGATGTTAGAGCTTATGCTGAAAAATTTGTACCAAATGCAAATTCACTTGAATTAAAACATGAAGAATTAAATGTTGATGCAATTACTCAACTTTATATTGATTGTAGTAATGAAGAAGAAAAATTCAAATATTTATGTGAATTTTATGGATTAATGACAATTGCATCATCAATTATATTTGTTCAAAAGAAGGAAACAGCTGATAAATTATATTTTAATATGAAAAAGGAAGGTCATACAGTTTCTGTTTTACATGGTTCATTACAAACTCAAGAAAGAGATAGATTAATTGATGATTTTAGAAATGGACGTTCAAAAGTTTTAATTACAACAAATGTTTTAGCTAGAGGTATTGATATACCATCTGTTACAATGGTTGTTAATTATGATATGCCATTTGATAAAAATAATCGTCCTGATCCATCAACTTATTTACATAGAATTGGTAGAACTGGTCGTTTTGGTCGTAAAGGTGTTTCAATTTCATTTATTAGTGATAAAAAATCATATGAATGTCTTAAATATATTTCAGATTATTTTGGTGATATTGAAATGATTAAATTACCATCAGATGATTGGGATGAAGTTGAAGAAATTGTAAAAAAAGCTTTTAAATGATTAGAAATATAATAATAATAATAATAATTTGTATACTTTTATATATAATTTAATAATTTTGATAATTAAATAATTTAAATTAGATATTAATAACCGTAATAAAATTTCATGTTTATATATATAGTAGTATAGTATATTTTTATTTTTTATAAAAAAAAAATAAAAGAAGAATAAAGTAAAGAAAAGAAAAGATATGAAAAATTAATAATCAAATGATGGTGGCATTTTAATTATAATTGAATAAAATACAAAGATAAAAAAGAAAAATGATAAAAAAATAAAATGTATAATGATGAAAAGAATGATAAAATGATAAAACGATATAAAATAAACTAATAAATTAATAAATTAAATTTAATGACCCGATAAACCTCTAACTAAACCAGCGATTAAACCAGCGATGATACATGCAAGTAAAAAGCATAAACCAATTATAATCCATTTACATTTTCTATTCCTTTTTGAAGTATGAACTGCTTGAATTACATTTGCATCACCTTTTTCAAGTTGATTTTGAGCAATATCAATATTTTGATTTGCAGTATTTAAATAATTATCTTGTTCTAATACAATATCTTGTAAATCATTAAACATTTGATTTAAAGTTGCAGCCATTTCTTGAATTTTAACTAATTCATCATGACGATATTTAACATTTTGGAAAACTTCCATTGCTTCAGCTTTTTTATTTTGCATTTCTAATGAAGTTGTAAAAATATCCTCTGGACCATTTTGTAAAACAAATTGTTGAGCTTCATCATATGAAGCTTCAGGATTAATAATTTGATATTGTTCAACTGCTTGATTTGTAACAGATTCTTTAAAATTATCTTCTTCAACTATTAAATCTCTTAAAGCACCTCTAAATAATCTATTTAAATTATTTAATTGATTAACCATATCAGGATCAGATTTATTAACTTTTAATTTAAGATTTTCAATACTATTTTTAATATCAATTTGCATTGTTTTCATTTCCATTGTTGAATTATCAATTTGTTGTAATGTACGCTTTTTTTCATCCTCTGATACTGCATTCATTTGTTGATATTGAAGTTGTTTTAAATAATCTATATTACTTTTATATTGTTCTATTTCATCTTTAATTCTTTGACAATCATTTAAGAAACTTTTACTATTTGAACTGTTGTAATTATTATTATTATTATTATTATTATTATTAATATTATTATAAGAATTACCTTGGTTTGATGAATAACCTGAAGGATCATAAGGATCCGAGAATGGGTTTTCATAAGATTCGAATGGGTTATCTGATTGCATCGTAGTAATGACTGTTGTTGTATAGATATATATATATATGTATGTATGTATTATAGAATGTGATATAAAGAGCAAAAAGTGCAGACTGAGCCCACTAAAGAAAGTTGAAACAGAAATCAGCTAAACCACTAAACCACTACTCCTTATTTTTTTATCCCTTGCCCCTTCTTCATTTTTTGTGCTATTTTTTTGTCTCACAATTTTTTGTCTCTTTTCATGTCACAAAAAATTTGATTTTTTCTTTTTCGCTTTTTTTATTTTTTTTTTTAGCAACTTTTAACTTTTGAAAATAAAAAATAAAATAAAAAATAAAATAAAAAAAAAAAAAAGCACGCACGCGGCCCAATTTATTTATTTATTTATTATTTTTTTATTTTTTTATTTATTTATTAGTGACATATATAAAGCACAAAATATATAACATGATATTGAAACTATATACTGATAAGCAGTTATTTTACATTGTTTGCTCTTACATAATTAACTTTATCTCTGTTTATCTATTTATCTCCTTCTCTTTAACTATACAACGATGGCTGGAGAGAAACTGAGAACATTGGCAGAGGAAATAGAGGATTCTTTAACAGATCATGGAATTACATGGGGGGATAGTTTTAGTATATATTTCTCTTCGTTTTGGAAAGATTGTAAATTTTATGAATCAAAAGTTTTCGAAAATATACCAATATTTCAAAATCCGAGTAAATTTAATAGAAATATAGAATTTATAGATACAGATATTTACTTAGATATTAATAATAAAAATACCAAAACTTCAATTCATGAAATTTCAATTACAAATACTTTAAATAATAATAATAATAATAATAATAATGAAATTATTGATATAATTTTAATTCATGGATATGCAGCTGCTTTAGGATTTTTTTGTACAAATTTAGAAGGTTTATCATCAATTCCAAATTCTAGATTACATGCAATTGATTTATTAGGATTTGGTTGTTCAAGTAGACCAAATTTCCCAATACCTAATAAAAATGATAATTCAATTTCAAATTTTAAAAAAGTTTTAAATTCAGAATCTTTCTTTATTGATTCATTTGAAAAATGGCGTTTAAAGAAAGGTATTAAAAAATGTATCATAATTGCACATTCATTAGGTGGTTATTTAATGTCATGTTATTATTTAAAATATGGTCGTGAAGTTATTGAAAAATTAATTTTAATTTCTCCAGTTGCAGTTGAAGATAATGATATGTCATTATTTAATAAATTTAGTCCAAATTTTCATCATCATCATCATCATCATGATAATAATAATGATAATAATAAGCAAGTAAATGATGAATATGAATATGATGAAAGTACTGATGATGAAAGTACTGATGATGACGATGATGATGAAAATTATAGTATGGAATTAAATAAAAGGACAAAAATTAATATAGATAAAGAATATAATGTTGCTAAAAGACAAGGTGTTGATTTAACAAAAGAATTAACAGATCATTTACATGATAATGATAATGATAATTTTAATGATAATTCAGATACAGAATCTTTAAAATCAGTTGTATCAGATATTGATATTCATCCAAGTAAAGTTGAAGAATTAATGAAACAAATTAAGACTCGTGTTCGCCCTGGTAAATTATTAACTAGAATGTGGGAAATGAATTTTACACCAATTGAAATTATTCGTTGGTTTGGACCATTTGCTGGTAAAGTAATTGCAATTTGGGTTTATAATAGATTTTCAAGAATTGAAAATTCAAAATTATTATATGATATTTGTATGTATACAACTAGATTATTTATTGAACATGGATCTGGTGAATTTTGTCTTGGTTCAATACTTGCACCAGGTTCATTAGGTAGATTACCATTATGTTCAAGAATTCCAAAACAAATTAAAATACCTGTTTTATTATTATATGGTGAAGTTGATTGGATGGATAAAAATGCAGGTTATTCATTATGTAAATCGATTAATTCAAATGGTGGTAATGCAAAATTTAGAATAATACCAAATGCTGGTCATCATTTGTATGTTGATAATGCAAATGAATTTGAAAGACAAGTTTTATCATTTATCCAAAAATAGTTTAAAAGATATATAGCAAAAAAAAAAAGAAAGAAAGAAAGAATATGTTTTATAGATAATAAATAATAAATAATAGATTGCAAAAAACTGAAAAAGTTAACCGATTTCCCAATTTTAACCGATATTTTTTGTTTTCTAATCATGTAGAGCGAATTATAATAATTTCTGATTAGAGTATTTAAGACATGAATGAAATATTTTAATAATAACTAGCTTTATATAGTAATAATTAGCTTACTTAAATATAATTTATTGTTTTGATAAATAAACAAAGTGATTTATGATATAAGATTCGTATAATATGGCAACATCCAACGTGTTGAAGAATTCTAAGATTAGATTTGTTGGTAATAAAAGTAAACGTTCAATTGTTAGTTGTAATGAATGCAGACGACGTAAGAAGAGATGTGATGAGAGGAGACCAAAATGTAGTGCATGTGTTAAAAGGAAAGTTAATTGTGAATATTATAAAGATTTAAAAGAGAATAAAAATATTAAAAAAATCGAAGAAACTAAAGAAACTAAAGAAATTAATAGAATTAATGAAATTAATGATAATGATAAAGGAACAAATCAAGATAATAATGAAATTATACTGGATATAAACATACTTGATAATAATAATGATAATGAATTAAAGAATGAAGGAATTGATATTGATAATCAAATTATGATAATTGATAAAAATGATAATATATCACCTGGATGGAATAAATTTATGATATTCTCACCAAGTGAATCAACTAATGAGTTTCAATCACTTGATTCACCAATGAATAATTTTTTCATTAACAACAATAATAATAATAATAATAATAATAATAATGTGAATTCTGAATTTATTAATTTTAATAATATTGAATTTAATAATTTTAATAATTTATTTAATAATTTAAATAATGAATTAAATTTTGAAATTGATTTAGAATTTATTGCAAGATCAATAATTGATTCATTTATTAAAAATGATATTAATTCTGAATTTGGAAATAAATTTAAAGATAAATTTTTGAAAAGTTTTTCATTATTATTACCATTAACAAAAACTAGTAAACCAATTTTAATTATTTTAAGTGCATGGATTTTATCAATTAAGAATGATATTAAATTAAGTAAATTTATTGATGAATCATTAAAAATTTGTGATAAATTAGAATTTAAAATTGATTATAGTGAAGATTGGAATGAAGATGATTTAATTAATTTAATTGTTAGTTTAACTGGTTTAACAATTATTTCATCAAATAATAGTGATACTGCATTATGGAAGGCTAGTTTTGAAAGATTATATTCATGTTTACGTAAAATTGGACTTGAAATGTTATTCTTTATAATTAAGAATAATAATAATAAAAAAATATTTCATTGGGTAATTAATTGGTTTTTTTATCAAGATATTTTTAAAATGATTAAAGTTACATCAAATAGATTACTTGGTCCATTATTTTCAAAGAAAGAATATTTAAAATTTATTAAATCAACTGAAGAAGATAATGAAAATGAGAATAAAAATAATAATGAAAATGAATTTAAAATTGAAAATGATAATGAATTTTTAATAAATAAATGTTTTGATAATTCAATTTCATGTTGTATTAATTTATTTGTTGTACTTGGAGAAATTAATGCATTATATGATCAATTTATAATTAAAATTCAAGAACCTATTAAAACATATTATCAATTTATTTTACCAATTATGAATTCATTAAATGAGGATGAACAAATTAAATTTGTTAATAGTGAAATTTATTTAAATTATGAATTAATTAGATTTAAATTTCATAGTTGGGTTCAAGAAAAGACATTATTATTAGAGAAGAGAATTTTAGATTGTTCAATTTTTAATAATGGAATTGGACCAATTGAGGAAGATTTAATTATTTATTTTAAAATTATGAAATTATCAGTTTTATTATATATGAAATTTAAAATTAAAGAATTAACTGCAACAAATTATGAAATTAAACAAATTGTACTTGATATTTTTGAAAAAATGAGATTGTTAATTAAAATTAAAAAATTTAATAATAAATTATTATTCCCATTATTAATGATTGGTGCAAATGTTTGTGAATATAGGGATAGAATTATGATTAAAGGATTTTATATTAAAATGCTTGAAAATTCAGGATCTAATAAAAAAAATTTGCAACAAGTTTTCACAATAATTCAAGAATTTTGGAAATTAAATCCTAATGGTGTAAGTTTTGAAATGTGGCAAAATGTAATTAATAAATATGATTGGAATGTATGTATTGCATAAAATAGTATTATTAATTATTAATTATTAATTAGATTTATTAGGTTGAATTTATATAAAATATTTAAAATATATAAAAGATATATGGGTTAATTATGTAGAATAGATTATTAAATTGATTAATTAATTAAAATTTTTAATTGATTATTATAATTATTATTAAGTGTTTATTTATTAATGTTAAGTAAAGAGAGATTCGATGCAAGTACCTTTAAAGATTCTTAAACCACAAGGTAAATTAATTGGAAGATTATTAAAATTATCATTTTGATTTGTTGATAAAGATATTGAAGATGAAGAAGGTGAATTTGATGATGATGATGATGATGATGATGATGATGATGATGACGATAATAAAGAAGAAGATGAATTATTTTCATCATTATTTAAAGATTGTAATTCTAAATCTGATTCTGAATCTGAATAAAATTCAAATAAATTATTATCAGTCTTATTATTATTATTATTATTAATTTCTTTAAAATTTATAATTTTATTATTATTTTTAATAATAAATAATTTATTATTAAAAGTTTTCAAAATTATAAAAGATAAAATTGCATAAAACATACCAACTAATAAATCTAATCTCCAATGATGATCTAAATAAATTGTTGACCACCATTGTAATAAAACGAAAAAGATTGAAATTAATGATAAAAATAATGAATTTGTAAACCAATTAATATAAATACAAGATAAAACTGCCATTGCAGAATGTAATGAAGGTAAAGCACCGAAAACAATTGGAGATTTATGAAAACCATTTGTTGTTAAATGAGTTCCTAATGAAATATCAATTCTAGTTAAACCAGCTGCATAACCTAAAGTTGAATAATCAGCAGTTGAATTTAAACCATTTAAATGAATAAACCAAGGTGGTGATGAAGGTAATAAAATATGAGTTGATAAACCAATTAAATTTTGTAAACCTAAAGACCAAGAATAACATGATAAAATACCTGGTAATTGAAATAAATATAAATAAATTGATGTTAAAATTGGTACAATTAAATGTAATAAAACATAAGAAATAAATGATAATAAATCAAGATAAAAATTTTGATCTAAATTTGCTAAATAATTAATTAAATTTAATAAAGGCCAAGATAAAATTAATAATGAAATAAATAATTTATTATTATTATTATAATAATAATTATTATAATTTTTATTATTTAATAAAAATGAAATTGGTAAAATTAAAAATATTAAAATTATAATATAAAATAAATATGAAGTTAATTTTAATAAATTAAAACAATTATTATCAGCAATTGGTAACCATTTAACATTAATATTTGGTCTTAAATTTGTGGGTATAAGTGAAGCATTTTTAAATAATAATAACCATAAAACAACTGGAGAAAAATTTAATAAGAAATTAAATATTAAATTAATTAATGATCTACCATTTAAAATTGCAAAATATGAATGAATAATAAAAAATTTTGAATTAATTAATAGTGATGATAAATTCATAATTAATTGATTAATTGATTAATTGATTAATTGATTAATTGATTAATTAATTCTTAATAATAATATCATATATGTAAATATATATAATATATATATTATAATATTATATGAAGAATTAGAATTAAAAAAATTCTAAACTGTTTCTTTTTAAAAAAAAAGCAGGAAAAAAGATTTAATAAAGAAAAGATTTAAATAGTTAAGAATAAAAGCAGAGAGAGAGAGATTTGTTTTAATCAAGGTGAAAAGGATCAAAATGAAGAAAGGGACGGGATATGAAAGATTTAATGGTTGTAATATTGTAATTAAGGGAAATAACTTGTCTAATATATATAATTTTAAAAAAAGTGGGAAGTTGTATGTTTAGCCAAAAAAAATTAACTGATTTAAATAATATTATTAAAATATCTAAACCAGGCTTAAAGCCTAATAATCTAATAATTAAAATAATCTGAAAATTTATCGTTGTTAAAAGAGAAAAGACAATGTATCGGAAATAAAATCAGTAAAAAAAATCAGAAAAAAAAATCGTTCGGGACAATAGAAAATAAATAAAAAAGGGGAAAAGCTCATCTCACAACAGAAAATATAGCAAGCTCATCACATATCACACGCTGTGCTTGTTTAGCCGCGAAATTTGAAGATGTTTGTTTTTCTTTGCAACTAAAAATTTCTTTTTTTTCTTCCCGAACCTTAAAAATTTAATTTAATTTAATTTAATTTAATTTAATTTAATTAGGTAAGAAAAGCCCTTTACCGCCTCCGCCTCCGCCTCTTATTTATTTTTATTTTACCCTTTTTATTTATTTTTCACACCGATTAAATTCCATAATTTCTTTTTTTTTTTATTTTTTTTAATTTTCCACAACAATTAACTTGTCATAAGATGGGCTGTTTACTTTTATTAAATTAATTATTTAAAGGCGCATTTATTAATTAAATTAAATTAATTAATTATGATAAGGATTATATATATATATATTATATTATATTGTATTACAATACATTGTACTGTATTATCTTTTATAATATCTTTATCTTAATTCTCTATCTTTCATCTTTTATCTTAATCTTATGATACTGATATAATCATCATATATCTTTATTTATTATCTACCAGAACAATCAATATATTAATTAAATGCTTCAAACAAGATTCTTATTATCAAAAGGTTTCGGATGGCAAGATGATTTAGAATTTTGTCCAGTTGTTTTAGAGGATTCAAATAATAATTTAATTATTAATAATAATATTAATAATATTAATAATATTAATAATCTTAATAATAATTCAACTCCATCATCACCTTCATCTAATAATTCAGTTCAAAATTCAAATTTAATAAATTCTTCAATATCTTCTAATAATAATATTAATAATAATAATAATAATAATAATAATAATCAAAATCCAATTTTACATACACCTCGTGCTAAAAAAATTTTAGATATTGTTAATCCACATACTGGTTTAAGAGTTGGTTCACCATCTTCACGTAATGTAATATAATTATATATATTTATATATTTATATATTTATATATTTATATATTTATATAGTATGGTATTTTATATATTAACTTAATTAATTAATTATAACGATTATTATTATAATTTTCTATTGTGATTACGTAATCACATGAGTTTTTATTATTTTATTAGTTTTTTTTTATTTTTTTTTATTTATTGATAGAAGGACTTGTTCATTTTAATTATTTTATATAAAATAAATTCTTTTAATTAATTAATTAATCAATCAATTAATATCAAACTAAAGAATTTAATAAAAAATGGATTATGATGACGATTTCTCTCATGATAATAATCCATTTGCTGGTTCAAATCATTTTTATTCAAACGGTATAAATGATTTATTAATTAATAATAATAATAATAATATTAATAATAATAATAATAGTAGCGATGATGATAATAGTGATATTGATAATTCAAGCATATTGCATACTTCAAGTGTGAAAAATATCGATCATTCATTTGATAATAATTACGATAATGATATTTCTTTTAATACAACAAATAATTCAATATCTGAACAACCAACTTTATATAATCCATTAGATAATAATAATATTAATAATAATAATAATAATAATAATAATAATCTAAATGATTGCCCATATATAATTACAAATTTTGAAATTAATAAAGATTTTAAAGGTACGAAAACAGTTTTCTATAAAATTGAAAATAAATTAACAAAAACTTTTACATTAAGAAGATATAATGATTTTAAATCATTACGTTCATATTTATGTAAATTTTATCCTTATTTATTTATACCACCAATACCTGAAAAGCATTCAATTTCAAGGTTTTTAAAAAATCCATTTAATTATAAAAATGATTTATCAATAATTGAATTAAGGATTAGATTATTAAATTATTTTTTATTAAAAATTAATTTAAATTATAAATTATCAAATTCTCAAATTTTAATTAAATTTTTCGATCCTTTAATTAATAATTGGTTAAATTGTTTAAAATTACCACCATTTACAAATTTAAGTTCAAATTCAATTTTATTAATTTCAACTAAAAATCCAACAAAACCTTCACCTTATTTTGCATTTTTACCAATTCCACCTTTAAAATTATTAAAAAATTTTAATACAGATTTAAATAATAATATTTTTAAAAATTTAGAATTTAAATTAAAATTTTTTTTAAAAATTTTAATTAATTTAGAATTTAAATCAAAAAATTTAATTAAATTATTACATTCTTTAAGGATTAATTTAGTAGAATTTGGTGGATTTTTAAATATTTTTAGTATAATTGAAAATCAAAATTTTAAAATTGAAAAATTTGGTAATAAAATTGATTTAAATTTTTTAAATATTGAAATTTTAATTAATAATTTAATTATTAAAATTAAAGAACCTTTAATTATTTTAAAAAATTCAGTTATTTATTTATTAAAAATGTTACATTTTAGGAAATTAAAAGAATTACAATTAATTTATTTTCAAAATTTAATTTTAAAGAAACAATTAAAATTAAAATATTTAATTTTTACAATTAATCCAAATTTAAAAAATTTAAATAATTCAAAAAAATTCCCAATTTT